>JARIHO010000124.1:0-186007 GCA_029282495.1 Mycena albidolilacea | reverse complement strand
ATCCCCTTCCGTGTTACCCTTCCCCTTGACTTGGATCCTCGTGAACGCATTAGAGGTCCAACATCCGGCTCGTCCTCCTCTGGTTCCTCTTGAGCGTAGACGGTCCAACTCCCCTTGCTCACGGCGTCGCCGGAGATCGGGGGAATTTCCAAACGATGGAAGGCGTCGTCGGCATTGTCGGTTTCGTGAAGAGGGCAAGCCCATGGAACGTCCAATTGCCAGTGAAGGCTCGACGCTACTCGATCCAAGTCTCGATCTGGTCGGAAGTTAACGAGGTGGGGAGTGAACAGCTCAGTCTCCGTGAAGAGCATTCCCTGAGCACTCGCGAGGCGGTGAAATTCATTGTCGAGCAGCGTTTCCAGATTCGTTCCTTCCAGGAACGAAGACCGAGTACGTGATCCTTGTAGGCTCCGGGGTAACTCGCAGATGAAGTAGCACGGAACGTAGGCTTCAACTAGGTACCAGTTGACGAGATCGTTGTTCTTGCCATTGATCCAGACCCCGACCAGAGTGTCGTCGGCTGGGTTCACTCCCCCGGGGTAGCGGCGCTCACTCTGATGAGGAGACTCCGTCCACTTATCCATGAAGGATGCCCAGGCTTGTTTCTCCTTGACTCCCCGCTGACATTCCACTAAGGCGTCCATGGCTCGGTCGAAGGAGTGAATGTTCCGAATTCGTTCGATGTCCGAACGTCGAGGGTAAATCGGACGTTTGTCGAGGAATCGATGGTGGTGAACGTTGGCGAGTAGCGGAGCTGTAGCGAGTTCGACCGCCTCGTTCCGATCGGCGAGAGAAAGAAGGTAATCGGGCTGGATGTGCCCTTCCACATCGCTAGAGGATTCCCATACGGTCGCTCCGGACACAAACTCAACGCTGGACGTTTCTTGAGTTCCTTCTCGAGTGATCATCCCGAGCCAGGGCTGATCAGGGGCGTATGGTTGGGGTACGCGGGTGTAATCCCACTTTCCGCCATGACCATCGCATCTCCTTTGATCACCCGTAGAAGCTACGGGTACTCCGATGAAAGGGGGCGCCGGACCAGGGTAGTAGGGGTCTTGCCCTGAATTCGGACTCCAAACGAGCCAGAGTTTCTTCTTGACTTCCACGACTCGCGCTCGGTAGGACGCGAATCGAGGTATTCGGCCGGCGAGGAAAGTGTCGTTGACAGCGGGTTCGACCTTGTACCCGTGGCGGTTGAGCAGGCGAGGGGTAGAGAACTTGCGAGAATCGAAGGCAGACATTAACTTGGAATCCAAGGGCGGAGTCTCGCGACGTCACGCTTCGCTTGGTCGCTCCCGGGCTCAGGAGAAGGAGTCAGTTGTCGGGTTAGCTGTTGGAGCGCGAGTCTAGAGAAGCGTGGTGAAGGTATAGGAGAAGGAGCGCGACTGCGAAGTAAATAGAGACAAAGGCCTTGATCGATTGATCCGATCACTACGGAGTCGCGCGGACTATTTCTTCAAGTTGTCCAAATATTCCCGACGGATTTCCGGAGCATTTCGGAGGCTGTAGTCCGAGACCCACGAATCCTCAGAGGGCTCGAAGCCGCGCCATCGAACTAAGTACATTCGGCGGTTCCCGTCCTTGCGTTTGGTGAGACGATGTCCCAGGATAGCCTCAACTTCGTATTCTTCGTTAGCGTTGAGAAAGTCGCGAGTAGACGGCAGCGTCGTCCGTTCTCCAAATCGCGGGTCCGATACTCGGTACTTCCTGAGGTGAGCCAAGTTGAATATAGAATGCATGGGGTAGTTGTCGGGTAGTCGAAGTCGGTAAACCAGGGGATTAACTTTCTCCATGACTTCGAAGGGACCTATGGTTCGTTGAACTAGTTTCTTGCCAGTCCCTTTCACGTCGATGAGCTTGAGGGTATGAGGGTTGACGAGAGCTAAGTCTCCGGGCTGCAATTCCTCCACAGGCCGTCGTCCTTTGTTGTAGGCTCGAGCCTGACGCTCCTGCGCGAGCGCTAACGCGTCGCGCGCGGATTGTCTATGCCTCTCCATGACCGCGATGTATTCTTCGGCCTTCTGGCTCGGCAAGAATGGTCTTTTAGCCGGGTCGGTTTCCGGTACTAAGAACGACGTAGCACCCCGCGGTTGATAGCCCATCAAGAGGAAGTCAGGGGAGTAGCCGGTGGAGCTATGGACGGAGGAGTTGTACGCTCGAGAGGCCTCGCTAAGCCATCTAGCCCATGAAGTGCGATCGGACGCGACATAGGCGCGGAGCATTTGCTCGATCAGCGAATTCAGAACTTCAGTCTGTCCATCCGTTTGAGGGTGATGGGAGGAGGATAGGGCCATTACACTTCCGTAGTATTCCACCACTGATCGCCAGAATACCGTCGACCACCTTTTGTCTCTGTCCGCTATGATTCTCTCGGGCAGACCATAAACGTTGGCGACTCTCTCCACGAAGATTCGGGCGAAGCCCTCTTGAGTCAAGCCATCGTGCGTGGGGACTATGATAGCGTACTTGGTCAATTTATCGACTATGACCAAGATGGCGGTAAACTTGGAGTCGCCCGAAGGTGGTAAGCCCGTGATGAGATCCAGGGAGACAGTGGCGAACGGTCGACTAGGGATGTGAGAAGGTCGGAGGCCTCCCATGGGCGCTCTACGATCAACCTTGATTTTTTGACACACATCGCACGTCGGAGCGAACTCGTCAACGTCCCGAGCCATTCTTGGCCAGTAGAAAAGCTCCCTAATCCTAGCTAGCAGTCTTTCCGGTCCCGCGTGAGCACTTTCTATAGCCGAGTCGTGCATCCACTTAAGGATGAACGGTACCTGCGCTTTGGGAACGCACAGTCGAGAATTCCAGTCCGCGTCGAGGAAATACAACAGTCCGTTGTTTCCCTTCTGGAATCGCGAAGGAGTCAGCAGAAGATCTGGGCTGGGAGCTGCCTCGACGTAGTGTCTGCGAAAGGCGGGATCCCTCCGGTAGCCCTTGGCAAACTCTTGTAGAAACTCAGGTTTCGCTCCCAGTAGCACATGAGAACGGCGTTCCCAATCGTCCTCAGCTGGTTCATCCGATGGGACTACTCCTACAGGATATGTCCAATGATCTCCAGTGGGGAAGGGCATGTCGTCCGCGGCAGGGTGTTCGTCATTCAACGGAGCTTCCGGAGACTCGTCAAGCTTAGCTTGTAAACGAGTCTTCACGGGATAAGCTTCGTACTTGTAAATAACGTCTTCCCACCAGAGGGCTACGAAAGCTGCTTTCTTGGCGCGGGTGAAGGTGTCTTTGTCTTCCGCTGTTTGGGCCCGCTCGACCTTGTCCAGGTCCGGTAAGATTGCGGGGATGTCGTCGCGAGTAGGAGAACTGTGCGGCGGAATACGAGGCAGCCTAGACAGGGGATCAACATTTGAATGGATCCTTCCTGCACGGTGCACTATCTTAAGTCCAGGATAGGCTGCGAATACCGCCCCCCACGCCGCCAGTCTCCTATTAGCGTTCTCGTACACCCGGGCCCATTGTAGAGCGGCGTGGTCGGTGACCAAGATGATCTTCTCTCCTTCAATAAAAGGCTGGAATTTCACCAAGGCCTCCTTCGCCCCCAAAGCCTCCCTCTCCGTGGCGCTGTAATTCCTTTCCGCTGGTTTCATCGATCGACTCCAATAAGCGATAACCCGTTCCACATGTACGATCGAGTCTTCGAACTCGTCCGCCCATACGTCCGGCTGTTCCTGTTCCTCCACGTCCTTGCAGAGCTTGACGTATAGTTTAGGTACGGGCAACTTGGCCTTCCAAGCCCCCCAGAGACGGTCGTAAGCTGGGGTTCCCTTCAGGTCGCGGATAGTTATAGGCTGAACTTGTTGTAGACTAGCGCCCATGGCGAAATCCGAAGCATCGGAATACAGCCGATACGGTCGCCCTTGAATAGCGTGGCCAAGAACCGGGGACGCCGCCAATGCCTCCTTGGCTTGCCGGAAAGCGATCTCATGTTCCGCTTCCCACTCAAACTTCACTCCTTTCTTGAGGAGTTTGAATAAGGGAGCGGCGATGAACGCGTAGAATGGAATGTAGGCAGCAAAATAGACACACATCCCCAGGAACTTTTGCAAGTCCGACACGTGTCGCGGCGTCGCGAGATCCAAAATGGCAGCGACCTTCTCCCGATGTGTAGAGAGTCCAAGACGAGAGACCTTTTGGCCGAGAAGCAAAATTGACGAGTACCCGACGAAGCACTTAGGCGGAGAGAGGGTGATTCCTGCCTGGGCGATCGCTCCCAATACCTGATCAAGATGAATCAGATGTTCCTCCCAGCTTTTGGAGAAAACAACGATGTCGTCGATATAGACCAGAGTGAACAGCCAGAGGAAAGGGGCTAGAACTCCTTGCATCACCCTCTGGAACACCGAAGGTCCGTTCCGTAGACCGAATGGCATACGTTTGAATTGCCATAAGCCACGGTGCGACCGGAATGCAGTCTTTTCCTTCGCGTCCTCAGCCATTTCGAGCTGGGTAAATCCGGCAAGGGCGTCGAAGGATGAAAGCACCTGAGCTCCACTCAACGCTTGCAGTATCTCTGACTGCCGCGGAATTGGAAACTCGTCCGGCACGGTTCTCTTGTTCAGCTTTCTATAATCCACCACCAGTCGCGGTTTGCCGTTTCGGTAAACTACCACGCATGGAAAGCCCCAAGGACTAACGGAAGGCTCAATGACTTCCGCCTCGAACCAGGCATCGATCTGTTTGTCGATAACTTCTCGTTTAGCGGGTGAAGCCCCATACATCGGGAGAGAAATGGGCTGAGAGTCGGGCTTGAGAGGTACGGGCACTTTGGTGTCGACGTGGCCGAGCCGACCGCCGACACCAAAAGCTCTCGCGTTCCTACTAAGCACTTTCTTTAGCGAATTCTTGTGTTCCTCCGGAATGTCGGGTCCCCAATTTACTAGAGTCGTCACATCGTCGTCCGTAATCACATCTTCCGGCACCGCGGTGGTTTTGGGCCCCCAGTTCTCATCTCCCTCCAACTTGTCGTCTTCCGCCCCTTCCTGTTTGGACGTGGCCGAAGCCAGATCGCGTTGCCTCAGCGTTCCCACCGTGATTCGGATAGCGTCCGCCGCATTCGTCATCTTCGTTCTCTGTTCCGCGCTCTCGGGTTTATCTGCAAATGAGACAGGATCGACCAGGTGGCCCACGATTTCTCCGCGTCGTATGTACCATGGCCGCGAGCTCGGATTGGCGATAGGGATGTAGGGATCGCTGGCATTTACCCAGGTCGTAGGAGCGGCTAGCACCGAACAATCGTCCGTGGAGATAATCACCTTTTCCACAATCCATTGTTCGCGCCCTGCGAAGGGGCCAATGACTTTCACATTCCGCACCGATCCCGCCTGAATCAGGGCATCCTCTGCTGCTAGGACCTGTGGGAGAGTGTCTTTGCCAGACTTCTCTACTCGCGTCCGTTCCCTGCGCGCGGCCGTTTTCCGTAGGAATCCCTTTGCTCGCACTGCGCGTACTTGACGGACTTCAAAGCCCAGATCGACCGCTTCCGCTGATGAAGCCGGAATGACGCGCTCCGTTTGACCTATCCGGATCTCACAGTGTCCACTGGAGTATCTGGTAGTGCCCAACTCGTAAGCCATCTGGAAGTCTTCACCCAGGAGTAGGGGAACACGCATATTTCGGACCACGTAAGCCTCGACTTCAAAGCTGATAAGGGAGCCGTCGATAGCTCTAGCGAACATAGTGAACTTCGTGAAGCCTAGGACTCTAGCTTCTCCAGTCAACGCATAGAGCCTCATCCGCAAGCCCTCCCTAGGTTTCGGAAGGTACCCCAAGCTCAGGAAGTATTCCTCGGACATCAGGGTGATATCCGCTCCGGAATCGAGCCGACCCTTAATGGCCGCCGCGTCAGGCGAACCAACGGACACCTTCATGTGCAGGGCCCGTACTCCTAACGACCCGAGGCCTGGCGGATGCGATTTAGCACGAGTAGCCTTGAATACGCGTTCACCCAAGGGGACGAGGGAGGAAGGTCCGGGTTCCGTCGCAGTTTCCTCCTTACTCTCCTCGGAAAGTAGGTTCTCGCCATCTGGCGGTCCTTTCTTTTCGAGTCGAGCGTCTGGTTTCTGTCGGAATTGCTGCCATCGACGAAAATGGCGAGTCGTTAGAAAACTGGAGTGTTCTTCCTCCCCCTTTCCTTTGCCCTTGGATTCTTTGACTTTAGCTCGCGCGGCGGCTTCGAACCTGACTCGTCTCCTTCCATTACGATGATTCTCTCGGACGATGTGGGCGGAAGCTGCGTCGAGCTTGGAACTGGAAACGAGGAGAGCTTCTCGTAGGACGTTGGTCTCAGAGGTCTCACCCGAATAAGCAGACTCAGTCGTGTTAATGCGTTCGGCTATCATAGCTAGGTATTCGACTCGGTCTGCTTCGTCGTCTTCATAGGAAACAGAAACGTCCAACATGTTCGCATCTCTCATCGCTTCCCAAGCCCCATAGTGCGGGCAATCCCTCGCGAAATGGTTCCCGCTCGTACATACGAAGCAGTTGCCAGGGGGCTTCCGATCGCTGTGAACTTCATCCCGTTTGGAGAAGTTATACCCCTTGACGGTCTTCCCTTCGGGCCAACGCATTCGAGAGGGAGTAGTGTTGGACCGATCATTGTTCTCCGGTCTGGGACGTCTAGGTCCTCGGAACCCAGCGTGGGCATCTCGCTCCTCGACTTCGCTCGCTGGATCAGCATCATCGGCGGTCTTATCCGCTTGATCTTGATCAACAGCATGAGCGTGTCGTGACTTGGTTCGTCGAGAGTAGTAGTTGCCCAAAGTGCGCAATTGCACGGCAGTATTCCAGCTCGCCATGAGAGTAGCGCAGTGGCGTCGGGTAGCCGCGAAGAGAGAGAACAAGTTAGGATAACGCTCCGAGTTGATGTCACCGAGCCACACGGTAGGAGCGGTGCGCAAGATACGATCGACCACTATGGTCCCATCCTCTTGGTCAGGGTACAGGAAGGCGTTGTAACGGGAGCGTCGTTGAAGGAAGTCCATGGGCATTTCTTCCTCGTGCCCGTGCTGGCGGAACTTCATTTCCTCGAATTCACTCATCCGGTCTTGTAACCATTGATCGTTGAGGAAATGAGTATCGATTGCTTTGAAAAGCAAGGTCCAGCTCTGGCTGACGTAGTTGCGCACGGTGACGGACTGAGTTGTCCACCACATTTCAGCTCGATCGGTGAATTTGAGTGGAGCGATAGCGCCCAAGTCCGTCACCATCTGAGGCGACAATCGCACGAGTTCCGAGATCTTGCAAAGGTAGGCGATAACGGTCTTGCCATGCCCGTCCCATTCCGGCACGAGGTTGAAATGGAGCTTGCGATTGAGTTGCCACTCATTGTTCCAGGGGTTTCCGTTAGGACCGAGCGAGGGAGGTCCTCCGCCGTTAGGCGGGCCTCCACCTCCTCCTCCTCCTGCACCATCTCCGGACGGGGGTCCTCCGCCACCAAGCGGTTCAGGGGACCCTCCGGAAGGCGGCCCTCCGCCGCTAGGCGGGCCTCCACCTCCGGTTTGTCCGTTTCGAGAGCCTCGGCCCGATCCGCCATTAGATCCTCCTCCGCCGAAGTTCTGAGGCAGGAGGTTCCGGAATTGGTGGGTCGTGTACCCTGAGAGAGGAGGAAGAGTAGCGTTCACGGCGTTTGACCCGGCGGGTTGGACTTCCGTAGCCGAGGCGCGAACGGCATTGACTTCCGATAGCAAAGCCCCGGGATTGAAGCGACTCGGCCTCGAAGCAGGAATTCCCACAGGAGCGGGAACGGACCCAGGCAAATCCCAAGTTACGGGCACTCGTCCTAGCCCCGGTACGGCGCTGACGGATCCCGACTTGATGGCAGACAAGGAGGAGGGTACATTCGCGAACCTCAGAACCGGTTTGGTCGCTGGGGCCGTCTCGGACGTCTTCGACTCCTTCTCAACTCGCGGGCGAGGAGAAGTAGTCGGAGACGCGGGAAGCGGAATACGCGGGGCCGCACGAACGGGAGGTTTCTTGTAATAATCCTCACGAACGTCTTTCTGTTCTACTGGAACGGCAGATTGGAAGATTCGCAACGCCTCGCGACTGTGCACGTGTTGCTGGTAATCAGGGCGAGCTACTAGCTTGGCCAATTCGTAGCTGGGAATGTCCTGCCCGAACTCCGAGCGGACTGAGCTTCTAGTCGAGTCGACAGAGCTCATAGAATCAAGAGACTCCATTCCGAGCACGCGTTTCGCCGAGTTCAGATAAAGGTCGATGCGTTGAGCGGCCCGCTCAAGGCGTAGCTGAATAGTAGAACAGGCGGTGAGGATGGTCGGTTGGCTGATATTGTCCTCCAGTAGCCGTAGAAGTTTCCACTCGGGGTCGAGAGGGAAGCGAGCGTTGCCAACTTTGCCTAGGAAGTCGTACAATCCCTCCAAGACTTGGTGTACCGCAAGGGCGATTTGGGCGATCTGTTCCAAGTGCAACATGTTGAGAGAGTATTCCGCGCCTTCCTCACCGTCCTTTCCGCGCAAGACGACAAGATCCTGATAGGTGAACTTGATCTTCATCAGCTGCACGACGGCTTCCGGGAGGCTATCCCAAAACCATTTGCGATGGGCGGTCGCCCAGCGAATTACGAGGTCGCGGAACTCGATAGATTGCTCAGCCGTTCTCCCAGGCAATACGCCATCTACCGCGCCGAAGGCAATGAGGGGATCTTCGTCGCGGAGGGGATCGTAGGCTGCGTGGTGTCGGGCTACTGAAGCAGAGAGATTCTCGTTGTAGACTTCTATAGCTCTACCGAAGGACAGGAAGATACGTCCCGGGTATCGGTTATGGGCCAACGCTTGGGATATGCTGTCGTTATCGAGGAGTCCGGGAGCAACTCTGGTCTTGGTCCCTTTCACTACTCCGGCCGGTATATTGCGGAGTTCGGTCGAAGAACTCGTCGACGAGGAAACGGTCCTGACAGTGACCGCGGAGGACGGGGCAGGGTTGACGACCGAGGAGAAGGACGGAGTCACTGAAGACTCAACGTTCAATCTCTCATTCATGACGTTGTATACTCCTCCTTCGCGGAAACTGGCTTCGAGGGCTGAGGCTTGTCGGGCGGCATTGGCAAGGAGATGAGTGCGGCTGAGAAGTTCCTGCGGGCTGAGATTCTCCGTCTCAGAGAGCCCAAGCTCTACTCCTGACAAGGAGGAACTCGAGACAGTCTGCAAGGTGGGTAGCCCGCTCCCGGCGTCGCTGGCATCGATGGGGAACGGAACAGGCAAGGGGACACCCTCCGTGGTCGTAGCGCGAGTATCACCCAACTCGGGGATCTCAGCGCCGGGCGTCAGATCGGCTGGGGCGGAGGCGTTAGACTTAGGAAGCTTAACGAGGATCCGGGTAGCGGCTCTAGTCCTGCCCGCGCTGTCGATCTCATGCGGGAGACTGGTCGAACTCGTCGTCTGCTTTCTCCTCGAACTAGATTTCGCCTTGGGCACGGCGGCGTCCGCGTCGGTCATTCGAGTGGATGGGCGTAATGGGCGTCAGTGAAAGAATACAGGGTATAATCTCTCCCTTTTATCGGGGAGAGGGATTGGAAATAGGGTGCATGTTTCACGACCCCGTCTCGACACAGGGGTGGAGACAGGATCGGTCCGCGCGGAACCCATCACGCGGAGCGATTCATCGCGCGGTTTCGCGATCGTGGAGCGGCATCGCGGAGATTCCAGCGTATCAAGGCCGTCCATGAGAGGCGAGGACCGTCGTCGAGCGATGTTTTGGTAGCAATTCTTCACCGCCATCCTTCAGTTTACCGCAGGGCGTGGCCTAAGAAATTCTTGCGGAGCGTACGATCGTCAGCAAGATCTTGAGGGGTCAAGTCCATCGATAGTAAGGATGTCGCGTTGCTGGCGCGACTTCTCCGGGGGGTAGGGTAGGTTCCCTCCCACGGAAAGGCGGTAGACGTCCGTTTATCCGTCTTGTTTGAGTGGAGCTCCCCTGTGCGTCCACCACTGTGAAGCCTCTGTGCTTCGGCGCGGAGCTCCTCACAAGACGGTATCGGATTGGGGGCTCCAGAGGAGCCTCACCATGATCGCGAACCCGATCGTGGTCTTCTTGTTGTTAGACAAGGCGAGTCCGCGCGATAGCGGGACTCTAGCCTGTAATCCTGGGTAGGAGACCTGTCACCCTTGGCAGGGCCACTGTGACCTGTGGAGGTGGGCAGACGTGGTTGCCCAGCCGGCGTGAGTGTACTTGAGGTCGTTTCACCCGCGTTCGCCTTGAGGGAACGTGGTGATCATGAAGTAAGAAGTAAGTGTATTACTAATCCTGTACACAAATGTAAACTAAGGCTGATCGCACTACTGTAGTTATTTACATTAGTATAGAAATATATACAACGGTGTCACACACACATGCACATACTGCGAAGCTATAAATCTACTTTGTTTGGAAACATAGTTTCCACTGTGTCCAGAAACACGTTCTATGCAGTTTGCTCTTTGGCTTTTTGAGATATGAAACCTCTCCCTACAACCTTTACAAGGCCCTGTACTAGGGGCCGCAACTCGTTGGGATCTCTAGAAACATGCAGATATTGCCATTTGATTTGTTTGTTGGTTGTTGAAACAGTCTCTGGACTCTTTCTGTGCCACTCTCAAGTCAAGTGGGGTTATTTGTGTGTTTCTTATATAGGTTCTGAGCACATCAATCATCGTGGATATGTGGTACTTCCCCTGTGCCTCGGTTCCAAGCAACATCAGTGGTTCGGAGGTACCAACACCCCCGACCCAACAACATGGGGTAAGACAAGCACATGATACCCTGCTGCTTCATGCAACCTTACTGGTGCGTGTCTCCAGCAATACAGCTTCATTATCTGATTCCATTCACTTATAGTACATCAACATCTGTGGTGTGTTGTGCCTTCTCCCCAGACTAATGGTCATGAGTGCAGTCCCTTTTCGAGCCTAGCTGTGGCTCTGTGGCGCTGAACTGCAGCACGGCGGTTCCACTGTATACCTGGTGTGCCACTGCCACCGGCATTGTATGTCGTAACTCCAGTTCCCGTGTGCGGAGTATTGTAGTGGTCCGTTCTGTATAGAAGTTGTTGTACACTGTAAATTATGTAGGTTTGAATGTGATTCTAGTTATTCTCTGCACTTGTTGAGTAAAATCTGTAGTAATTCTAATGAAAAGGCGATGAAACCTGCTGCAACTTTCTGCAACTTTTCGCGAAATTTTACAATTTCTTCTGGGGGAAACATATTTTCACACATTTTTACCTATCTTTGCAACTGAAGATATTTTCAGGAACACTGGTGGGAAAATTCAAAATTTTCGGCTGAATCCTCAGTGAAAAATGTTGTTTGTTTTCCATCAATTTTTCAGCTGGAAACTAGGTGGAAAACTCAAAACATTTTCACCACTTTTCCAGTTTGAGGTGAAAAACTCAAAAGAAAGTTGAAAAGGGGTAAAAAAGCTGGCTTAAGGCTTAAGTCTGGGGTGGCTTAACGTGGTTTATCCCTTACTGGGTTATTTCATAGCCACGCCATCACGGCAATCATTCGTCACTCGGCCTGCCGGCTCTTTGCTCTGCTCACCATTCTCCTTTTCTTTTGTGCTCCTATCATGTATTCGGACCCTTCTTCTGAGTGTCTCATCGCTGGCTGTTGTTGTTGAAGGGTCATCGTGCAATATCGCTGCAAACCTGGATGATCTGGATCCGACATTGTCGAACTTGAAGCTGAAACTTGTGCTGCATCCAATATAGTTTTACAAGGATATTGAGCAAGGTAAGTACGCTCTTAGATAGTCCTACATCTGCTCATTTATGGCATCACAGTGTAGCTGGGTGGTGCAAGTGTGTATATGCACCAGGCCCCACGGAGAACCTTGTCTACAAGATAGATACAGACCGTAGTGTTTGATGCAATCGGGTGCGCTCCCTTGCCCATTCCAACCTCTATCTGCGACTGATTGGCGTACAGATGAGCTACACCCACACAATTCTTCTGTGCACAATTCTCGATGTGCACTATTCCTGTTACAATCATGCACTTTCTGATCCTTTCCAGCCAATTCCGGTTACAGCCTTTACACTGCGGGCAAGCGCCATAGCCGTGGGTTCATGGTGTTTGATGGGGGCGGGACGGACACTTGCCATGGCGTTTGCCAGGCATTTACCATGGCGTTGCACAATTGATCAATTTCCCTTTGTTCATCGGGCAATGCCGGACCGGTGATTAGGCCAAACATTCTTCTCTTTGTTCTCCTCTTCATAAAATTACAAGTGTCCGAAGGCTTTCAACTCCACTCGGACGTTTCCGAGGGCTGATGGACCGACTTGACCTGGCTTGGCTCTGCAGGCCCTGGCAGTTGACCCAGCGCGCTCTTGTTGAAACAACGAATTATGTCTTCCGCTGTCTTAGTCTCGTTGAACTGCGCAGCTATCCCTGGACTCTGAAAGCAATTGGAGAGGAGTGCCACGATGCACATTGGGTGCGCGGCTGCGACTCCGATCAAGAGGCCAGGAATTTACATTAGCGGATGGTGTATGTAGTCTGGACAGGCATTTGGATGGAGGATACACGTCTGATCTTGCTGGGAGCTATGCTGGTGCGGGCGTACACACTGCTCAGAGGATGGTGCCGTTTCGTTCCATTTTCCCTTGTCGCCTCTAACACATAGCCGACACGTGAACTTGCGATGGGCGACGATGTGAAACCACAATATGTTGGAGCTATGGAGCGGGATTCCTTGAACGCGACCAAACATTTCGGGCGGATGGTGGCTGAGTGATTATTTCTTCTTGTTTCATTGCCATAAGTACCACACATTTTTTGCGCGACAAGGCTCGAATTTAGCTTTAGATCTATGAAGATCATCGGTGACAAACTGTTGGACGACTTGAGTGTGAAGCCAAGCATGCGGGTGTGCGTATATTCAATTCAAAACGACTGATTTTTTTCGACAAGGATGGGATTCCACATTCCGCCATTCAATTCAGTTCAACATCTACACCTCCATGTGCAGGCGATTCCTTACAACAACTCACTGCGAGCCCGCAAATACCCCATCTCAAAAGGGTTTGGCTGGTTCATCACGGCCGAACAAGCCATTCGCTCCCTAGAGCGTGGCCGTTCAATTGGCGTCTTCCCGTGTTAGACGGATTAGACGGGCTCCACTACCCGTACCCGTACCCGGACCCGGACCCGGACCCGTACCCGTACCCTTACTCGGACCCGTACCCTGGCTATAAAAGACGGCTGCAGTATGCCCGTTCTACAGCAGAAGCATTCGAACGCAACAGCACCAAGTAAAGCTCCTGCTCTACTCAAGATTCCGTACTCATGCACACGACCTGTTGTCGTTCTGCAGACTTCTACCATGCAGTTCTCCAACTTCCTCAAGTCCCTCCTCGTTGCCAGCGCCATCTTGGTGCCCACCATCGCTGCTGGACCGACGCCGCTCGAGGCGCTCGCCAAGCGGGAGGATTGCTGTGACCCCGACTTCTTCTTCCCGTGCATGCTTGCCGAGATCCCCCTTTGCGACCCCGACAGTGCGTAGAGTGCAAAACTATTCTTCTGTAACTGCCCATTAAGAATTCAATGCAGATATCAACCTCTGCTCCTTCCAGGCTGAACAAGATTGCCGTGAGTGCTGAGATTTTTTGCTTCGTGCAAATTCTGAATTGGGCACATCGTAGTTGCGCTCTGCGTTGGCATCCCGGGAGCGACTCCGCCGCTCTGCTCTTAGAAGTTAGAGTACTGTCTTGTCAACGAGGTCAAGTTCAAATTCTTACCCAATATAATTTGATCCGACCGCAGTGTGACACTCCTTCTTTGCGACAACCACCTAATACCTATGCCATTCGACACTCGACGATGTACTTCCTAGAACTTTCCACCATGAACCAGTCGAGCTCACCGTGTGGAATGCTGTGGTGAACAGAAAAGGTACATATTCTAATCTGATTAACCGTTCTTTAACGAAATGGCGCCTCAGCTGTGCCATTTCTCCATATGTCCGTACTCCTTTCGTCTTCATCTGTTTGCACTCTGTTTTTAACCCCATCCATGTTCGAATCCTTGCACTCGTCCACACCGCCTCTTCATTTTGTATGCCCCATATGTCCTTTCTGCTTGACGGCAGCAATCTTGGTTCCTCGGCGGTGTTTATCTTTGCTGCATTCTTCCGCCTCTCGCAATCTTCTCTGTCTAACCCCTTGCAGAATATCTGTGCCGTGGTTTGTTTTGGCGCAGTGTCGGTGTCGTGTTTAAGCACATCCCCCGTTCAGCTCGAGGGTCTGTTGATTCCTCATTGTGCACTCAAAAATCTGCCTGCTTTCAGTCAACTGACTAACCGTCCTGCGGAACAACACGGCTCCTGCTTCAATGGCTGTCCTAAATTCGTCCGCCTGACCTGTTTGTACTGTGATCCGCATCCGCGTAGTTTGCCTGTCACTGCGCCGCAGATATTTCCATTCATTAACGCGCCTGCGGCCACGTACATCCCCGACGTTCCTCCGCAGATAAATCGCCCCTTCACTGGTGGTTCAGGTAGTAATTCTTCGCCCACTTTTGCCGTCCTCAATTTTCCTTCGCCAGAACTCTTTCTGTTAATCTCCAAATCTGATGCTACCCTCAGTCAATCTCTGTCGGTTGTCTTTGCTGATGTTTCTGGCGGCTACTCTGGTGTTTGCTCGTTTTCCATTGATTGTTTCTCCGGAGATGTTGTGGTTGACTTTCTGCAAAATATGTCTTTCTCAGCTGGCCCTGCGGGTTTTATTCTTCAAGAAAATGCTCATACTGCTGTGTTAATTACTAACCCCCCTCCTGGCTATCGTCCGCGATCCCGCTCGGAAATCCATTCGTATATCAACACCTCTCAAGCGAACGGGAAGGCGTTCTTCTGTTCACTTTCCTCGTCAAATTTATTAACAGAGTGATTAGGGGACTTCACGGTAGGGCCTATTTTCCTGTTTGTGAATAAATGTATTCAGGTGATGGGATGAATAAAGACTTCGTTTGTGGAATAAATGCATGATCACCCCGTTTGTGTCATTCTGAATATATTTCTATTGTTTTCGGCAAGCAGGCATGTTTCACACGAATAAATTCCCAAACGATCATTTTATTCCACAAACGAGATTAAATCTCGTTTGTGGAATATCTTTTGTTTGGGAAAATAATTGTCCCATCACTCGAATATTTTTATTCACAAACCCGAAAATATTGCCTACCGTGAAGTCCCCTATTGGTGGGGCGGTAAAACGATTTTTGGTTGCATTTCTCTGGAATATATTCACTTTTGATCATCCTCGTCATCCTCGTGTTCGTTCCTGCAAATACAAAACAAAGATCAGAATCACATTCCTTTGTTCGCTCCTTTTCCCGACTTCATCCATGGTTTGTATCCGGCTCATGAGGTACTGTAAACAATATTTCCGTGTTTGCTTCAGCACCTTCAGATCTGCCAGAGCGAAGCGGCGGCGCATCTTGTACATCAGTGTATTGTAATGAGAGCCTATGATACATCAGATTTCTGCTCCAAGCAGAAGTCGCGATGTGTCATTCCCCCAGCATCTGGTGCAATATAGTCGGACACACCAAACGATGCAGTAGATGGTCAATTGAGTCGGAGCAGGTAGCATTTGTGATGGAGCTGAGACGAGAAGGATGAGCCAGGAGAGAGCTTCCAAGGTCAGGCATTAATATTTAGTGCTCGCACTTGAACGATGTAGTACCGTCCACGAGAGAACACAAGATGATACTTATGTCACGGATGAGTAGTTGACAGGCGGGAATTCGACAAGGGTTAAGAGAGTTTACCTGCTCGTTAACCCAGATACAAAAAATCCAAGCTGTCATGGTCACACTTGACTTGCGTTTGAGTATCCCCAGGCACCGTGACCAATGTGGTTTTAATTTCCAACACTGGTGACTGATTCATCTTTAAACTCCTCCTGCTGCAAGAGGTCCCAGAGAGATGACCCAGGAGAAGTATGGTATCTGCCTGAATTGCAGGGATTCGACGGCGCCAGACGACGGTCCAGGGAGAAGCAGAGAACATCCCCGGGAGTCGGTCACCCGGTCCGGCATTGGCCGACGAACAAAGGGAAATTAATTGATTGTGCAACGCCATGGCAAATGCCTGGCAAACGCCATGGCAAATGTCCATCCCATGCCAATCAAATGCTATGAAACCACAGCCATGGCACTTGCCCGCAGTGTTACGGCCGTTCCGTCTCAACCATCTTCCTGTTGCGTCCAGCTAGTTCCGTTGATGCACAACCTTTGGGGTTTTTGCAATGAAGGTCTTCTGAGTGTTCCCCAAATCAAACATGACTTATGCACTATGCTTCCCTCTTATTGTCCTTATTGTTCTTATTGTCTTTTACATACTTCTTTCCGCATTAGACTTATCTCCGTATTTAGTATAAATACGTATTATGTTCTACTGTATCTTCAGTTGAAAATTAACGTGCTTTGCCTCCGCATCGCTCTGTGGTCTGATTCCGTCTTTTCCGTCTCCGAGCCAAATTAGTTGGTGTACCCGCTCACCTTCATGGTATCACTTCCGGCCATCTCTGTCCTTCCGGCCTTCTGTCCTTCTGGCCTTTTCTGACACAGATATAACAATTCCGCGCACTACTCAGCCTCGTACTCGCTCTCACCCGTGTGGTGCTCGTTTCCGAGGATGGCTGTTGCCGTCCGTGAACCCTCCCCCCAAGCACATCTAAATTCAGGTTTTTAGTCCATTGCACAAACCCGCCACTGCAAATTCACATTCAATATTTGGACACCCCATGCAGCGCACGATGTGCTGCTGGAGTTCCTGCGGCTTTTACCATCAAGCACAATGTTTGTGACGTGCCAGATCGCACCTCTCGCCATTGCAATGTCCCAAACACACGTCTGATGGACGCCCGAGCTCTCCATCCAAGATTTTGCGGTCCGCCGAGCCAAAAGGTGACACCGGGGGCAACCAACGAGGCATGTGAAAACCAAGTGTGTTACACGCATGTGGCTCGCAGTCGGAACAAAGCCCACAAAGGTGCCTTTAACAAGCAAAGGGGGGCTTTGTTGCATGCTTTATTCCCCTGCACCGGAGAACAAAGCATGCAACAAAGCCGCACTTAGTCTGGTAAAGGCGGCTTTGTAGCCTTTCTTCCACATGGGAACCACATGCGTGTAATGCATGCGGTGTTTATATGCGTGTAACGCATGCGGTGTTCACATGTGTCGTTGGCTGCCCCCGGTGTGAAGAGTTCATTCTAATCCCTTGAATATTTTAATGTTGGCCCTGATTCTCTTTCTAGTATCACGTGTGCGCCACTATCCGACTCCCAGCGACCCTGATCCACTGACTGAGCTCAGACGTGTTCCCCACGCATCTGAAGGCCCCAAATATTTCGATTGCCTTGCCGGTAGCGACACACCAAATATACGAGGTGGCACGCATGTCCCACATTGCATGCACACCTGCGCATGGGGTGTATGAAGACCGACGACAAGCTCAATTTTGGCTATATGGATGAGCTGGAGGGTCGCTCAAACTGGGCTCACTTGGAGCGAGGCAGCGGGGGAAACAGGGACAGGAGGACGCTGCGCACACCTACGAGAGCCCCACCTCTTACTCGTACTGTGCACAGCACATTGATTTTGTCTCGCACATTGATACAGATCTCAGTGTATAGTTGGATCTCTTATATTCGCCACCATATACAATTACTTGTAAGTATTATACCAGGCCTAAGAGTTGGATAACTGTGTCGGGAATATAAGTGTGCATTCAATGAACAACGTCAAACGAAAAAATAGCAAGTACCACCCCAGTCTCCAATGCAGGTGAAACGCAGGGCAGCGATGCAGTGAGCTTAGGGACCCCGGTGAGACGGATGTGTCTGTGATTGTGCCGACCCAGAACGGTGCAATGCACACCCACAGCTCGAGCCCCTCCACATCCACACCAGCGTCGACAGAAAACTACATGGGATGTGGCCCCAGCGGCGAGATGCCGCAATGCTCAGGACGTGCCCCCACGCCCTGATACACGCTGTGCTAATTCACAAGGCGAGAGTGTGCATCAAGGAAAAAGAGACTAGCGGGACACACGGCTCGCAGCAGCGCAAAGAACAGCCCACCCATCTTGAAAACGATTGGCCAGGGTTTAACCCAAACCAGGCACTATACCCGGAAGGGTTAGACCTTGAAATCACTTGGCGAGCTTCCGCATCATCTTGATATTGTTCCCGCGCCGTTGTCATTCTTTCACACTCTTGCCGCCTACAACGCGAAACACCCTCAGAAATTGTTGTAAACAGGTCTCTGATCTTCCCTCTCTTTTCTCCCCTTTTCCCTCTTTTTATCAACTTGAAAAACTTGATTCTTTCCCCGTCACCCCAGACTTAAACCAAAAGCCAAAAAGCTTTGAAAATTTCACAATTTTTTTCAGTGAAAAATGTCTGAAAAACAAACAACATTTTTCACTGCAAATTGTACTGGAAAATTTGAATCTGCCAACCAGTGAAATTTTCACAGAAAATTGTCGAAAATATCTACAGGGGGTTTTCCTGATGCTATATCCGTTACAGGATGACAGTAACAGTGAACTCCAAGATCCAGACTTGGGGCGAAATCACCAAAAATGTGTTTCTTGTAAGCTTTCGCTTTTCTCCGTCCCAATGAGTTTTGGGCAGCCTAAATTCAATTCTCCTTGCATTGAAGACCATTACACTGGAGGTAGACCCTGTCAATGGGGTTTTCAAGGATTGGGTGAATTGATGATGGTGGTAAGATAAGCTTATAATGTAGCAAGCATTGCCAAAGCACATTATAGTTTATGGGACTCGGCTGTAGTCGGACTTGATCAGCATGGTAGTGCCAGGCTTGACCTAACAGATAGGGGTTGGGGCTGGGGAAGAGAATATCTGAAATATCTTGGGTGTTTCTGAATGGAATATTGGGGTGCATAAGGTGAAAATGAAGGTATTCACAGGGTTTCAACATTTTTGAAAAAGTCAGTTGATAGGATTTGGTTTGAGACAGTTACAGGGCTAGAAGTGTGAAAAAAGTGAGATTTGGAGGGAGGTGGAGAATTTCACCCTTGAGGACCCAGAATTGAGGGAAGGAAGCCAGCAAATTTACAGGAGATGTTTTTAAAGGTGTATACTTAGCCTATGTAGTTAGTGAGGTCATTTGATAAGGGTAACTAGGTGGTTTGAGCAACGCAAAATGGGAGGGCAAAGGCCGGAAAGGCTGTGTAGCATGAAAATGTGCCTTTTTTGGAAGGTGATGTAGCATGGGAACGGTGAGGTATGTGATCATGATTTTTTGTAGGGGGGTAGAGAATCCAAAATGAGCAAGAGATCATCTAGGTTTCATAACTTTTCTGGGAACCGAATGGCAATGTAGCACATGTAGCAATGAAGGCTCGATCTTTGGAGGAAATAATGCTAGAACTATGTAAATAACATAATGACAGCCCAAATAAACTATGCTTTTAATTACTAGCTTGTAGTCTGGTTCTCAAGAACAAAGTCCGCTGTTGCTCTATTTAGTAAGAGTTTCTACGGCACAGTTCATCTATACCTCTTCCTTTGGCTCTTCCACAATGTCTACCGTGAATCTCCGCACATTGCGTAGCGTGATCCCAGAGCCTCCATCGCTGCAATGCACCGTGCCATCACTCAGCAAGAAGCCCGCGCCTACCCTCCGCGCTCTCTGGGCTTCCTTAAAGATATTCTCCTTCAATACAGGCAGCACTGGCTCCGACGCATGGAAACGATCGGCGATGCAAGCTCGCGGGCTCGTCAGGCGCAAGTGCAGCAAGTCCAGCTCCTGGATGCGCTGGGGTGCATTCTGATCCTGGGCATTATGGCAAATGATCTCGCGCGAAGACAGGGTAAAGGCGGTGATACCCACTCCGAACGCCAGGAGGGAATATCCATAGGTGAGTGCGAGCACCAAGCACAGGGGCGCGAGGGGGTAACGGCTCGCTGTTACGGAGTTTAAAGCTTCGCCACTTGTCGAATTGGGCCGCTCGGTGAGTGGCGCCGCGTATGCTAGGATCCCTTGGGATAAGTTCCCGGCCAAGAAATTACTGAATTCCTCCGAGGTGACGCTCGATGAGCGCTGAAGTGTCGTGGTAAGATGCGATGCTAGAGTGGTAGAGTATGCGGGATCGAGCGCTGCGAGAAGTGCAGACGTTGTGTTGAAGTCCGAGTGTGTTTTTGAGGAGACAAGTGTAAAGGAGGGGTCATTGCCATTTGACGGAGCACTGTAGGAGAGCGTGATATCCCAGACGTCGAGAACGCAGCTGCTAAGGTAGAACGAGTAGGTCACGCTCTCGCTGGCGTCAGTTTGATTATACCACCCGGCGAAGTCATCGGGCGGCAACAACTCCCCGCCGTCCCAATACAGTACCACCAGAACACCGGCCGGATTAAGCGCAGAGCCGAGAGCATATCCACCGCCACTCATATAGCCTATGGGACCTACACCAGAGGCTGGCTGGCCTGGTATATGTGACTGAAAGATGAGGGCGTGGTTGGTTGAATTGAACTGGTTAAGCATCGGCTCAGAATTTTCACCGCTCACAGCGAAGGGCGGTTCAAACCTATCGCAGAGGATGAAGTAGTAGTATCCATCCAGATAGGCGTTTTTTCGACAATCGCCGACTGGCTTGCATGTAGCCTCCATGGCGAACGTACTAAAGACGACATTCTGAACACCAGATGGAAGGTCTTTGGGGAACAAAGACGCAAGATTGTCAATGTTCTGTATTTGCGACGAAAGGCTGCTGTTGCTGAGGACGGCCGCTCCTTCATTAACGAGAGCTGCGTCTCCCCAAGACACGTTCCAGCCAAGGTTATTAGGTTGAGAGTGTTGGCAGTTACAGTACCCGGTCCGGGTGTCATTGAGTATGTAAGGGTTTGGTCCGGGGCACAGGGTCGTGTTGATTCGACTCCCCATGGCGGGTAGCAAGTCGGATGGTATTGGGGTTCGGAAATCGTAGGAGAATGTGGTCGTCGTAGTATGTAGCCATAGGTCCGCTATGCTGTATCTGAACTTCAAACACTGCTGGGTGAGAGAGCCAACACATCGAAAACTCACGATAACGAATAATTGACGAGTAGCGCGACAGAGGTAGCAAAAAATGCAACTGCCAAAGTCGTTGATACCGCGGGTCTTTTTCTACGTCCGAACAATAAATATTTGGCTGTGTCGTAGACATTTTGGATGCCGGATGAACCGCATAGGCCGATGAGGTGCCCATACTGTGTAGGTGTCGGTAAAGAACCTACGTGACCACATTTCTGGCCCTTTAACCACATGTTTGCTAGCAGGTATGCGAAAACCCCAAGCACAAAGGGAATTGTGAATGGAACCACGTGCACCTGGAACGAACGCGACACCATTTGAGGACCAATGTACTCGTTCTGTGTTATATTTGACGTACCACGAGAGACGACAACGCGAGACCATACATAGTAGTGGCTCCACCGTCGTTGTCGCTCTGAACTGGCCCGAATATCTGGTCGAAGATAGTTGGGGGACCCTCAATGGCAACCAGGGCGTGATGGAATGCATTACTGTCGGCGCTCTTCACACGCCGTGAGATCAGCCATCCGAGAAGACCTGAGGCAGTGCCAGCAGATATGAGAGATGTCACCAAGGCGGGGAGGAGGATGCCGAAATTATATTGCCGAGAAATACCCAGATAAACGGTTGGGAGGCCAGCCTCGTCTTCAAGCAACGGCTCTTTCGAGGCGTCATGCGACTTCATCGGCGATTGTTGTGAACGAGTCTCAGAGTAAGGCAAGAGCTGGAGGGAGTCGATGTCTGGATCGAACTCGCTGTTATTTTCTGCAGGAGACGAGACTTCGTTGTTTCCAGCAGTGCCAGCCTGAGGCATGGTCGCCGTAAAGTTGCCTGCCAGTTGAATCGCCTCGCTGGTTTCGAGCCTGGTGAGACATTAACCACCCTGATCCCGCTCGTCGCAGGGACTTACGAGGTGGATCCAGTATTCTTTGAGGTTAATTCGAAGGTAGTTTCCGACCCAGCTTCGTTATCCATGGTGAAAGGCGGGGAAAGCAAGGATACCGAGCGCTGAATATGTGGGTAATATACCCGAATGAATGCAGTGCCAGGGGCATCATTTCGAAGACAATCGTGGAATAAGCAGTGGGAAGATTGCCGCCTGTGACAAGTGGGAATGACTTTGCAGCATGTGCTGACAGACATTAGATATTTTGAGTATGCCGCCGATTGGCCGCGCAACTGGGGACCCGAATCCCCTACATGTATATTAGTCGGTTTATGGTTTTTCCTCGAATTCACGCCTTGGCCCGCCAAGTCATCGAGTGACAATATTTACATGTTCAGGCCTCCCAGATCTGGTGCCGTGCCTTGTTTAGAGAATCTCAGGAGAGAGGTCCCGTTTGTCTCGACGCCTTCTTACCCAAACGGCCAGTAAACCGAGGAGGACAAGTAGGCCTATGGAGACCACGGATCCGATGATGATGTCGCGAGTCCTGTGCTCGCGGGTGATTAGCTTCAGCTACTCGTGTGTGAGAGAAGTGCCAATAACCTGTGTGAATTCGAGACATCCGACTGAACTGTGGGCCTGCTGAGATAAATGTATTTTTCGTCAGACATACAGTCTCTGTTGGATGACGATACATACGGTTGAGACAACGACGACGTTGTTGGGGTTCTAGGGGATTTTCAAAACCCGTGTCAGAACTTGAGGGCACGCAGAACGAGATGCGTACGAAGTTTCGGATGAAATGGAACTGCTCTTAAAAAAGCATGAGTTACAAAGTAGGAAAGATGTAGTAGGAGGCGTACGAGGAGGGCTGAGACGCGAAACTGGATCTGGATCGGACGCTGAAACGCGTTCAGTGTTCAGGCTAGTGATGGCATAAACTAGTCCCACATCTGAATGGAACTGGTGGAAACCGAAGAATGGGACGGCGATGCGGGACTGGACGGCGCGGAAGGATTGGGTGTCACCGAAGGAATGGAACCTGCCGATGTATGAGGCGGGGGTGAAGAACTCTGAGAGGTTGAGGGAAAGAGGGTGGGCGGAGCTGAGGAGTCCGGAGAGGACGAGAACAGAGGGAGGCTCGAGAATGGTTCCGAGAATGCGTCCGAGGATGGGTCGCTGAATCCGAGGTCGGGGCTGCGTTGTCTGTGAACATGGGTGTGGTTCGAATAATCTGAATTGCACAAAGTCACAGAGAAAGCATATCAGAACCACGGAGAATTACCTTTTGAACGGAACGGAACAGCGGAATTTGCGCGGAGGCCCGCGATGTGAGCCGAGGCGAAATTGTTTGAAGTCAAATAGAACGAGTGTGGGGAGCCCAGCGAAGGGTTTCAGGAAGGGACATGTACACCGTACGGGGTGGTGAAATATCAGAATGACCGGAATTGTGGTTTCCTATAATCGCGGGAGATGATCAGCCGCCGATCTTGACGATTAGTTGGCAAAGATGTAGGAAGTCTGTCTTATTACCGTAGATAGCAGTCAAGGCACTCTGTGTGTGACCCTGCCGCCAGACCTCACAACCTGCCTCTTCGGATGCTTCAAGGAAAACAGCAGTTGATTGGTCATCGAAATTGGGCCACAACGTCTTTGCACCAGTTCCCCCGGGTGGACAGGAGGATTCAGATCGAAAGGCGAGAAGACTTTGAGTGTCGGTCTTGCGACCACTCAAGTTCTACCGAACTACAGATCTGCGTTTCATCTGGATCTAATAGAAGCGAGCTAGATGTTGGGCGGGCGGGCTCGAGCATGAGGTGGGCTATTATCGGTTTCCGATGGAATAGAAAATCGAAGTGATGGACCATACATAACACGCTGGCAGATGGCAGATGCTTTGCAGTCAAGGAGGATGGGCTTCCGATGCACTGCGCTTAGCAGTTAGCAGTTAGTTAGCAAAGATGAACTGTTCGTCCGCAAGATCCCGCTCGAGATGTGCTCTCCGTGAGCACGCTCGCTGAGAATGAATGTTTTTTATCTAGCGCGGAATATGCGACATGGCCATACGCAAGAAATAAAGCGGAACAGACACGTGAGGATGGTGTGGAGGATCGCCGGGTCTCGCTGCGACCTCGAAGCGCGTCGGGTAGGACAGGGTGTGTCTGTGCCGCAGCGAGTGGAAAGGCTGGACGACAAATAGCTCTGGCTGACTGCTGGCAACTGCTTAGTGAGGATGTTGTTGTGAAGAAGGATGAGACGCGCGGCGTGATCGTGACACATTGATCGTGGCTGTTAAGTTGGCGTCTGTTTACTCGAGTCTCTCCTCTCCGCATTACAATCTGCTCGACTGTTGGCCCATCTTGCTCCACGGCTTGAGCCAGAGCGCGGGAATTTCAAATTAACCTTTACTCTGTCCTCAATTTCCTGTCCTTGCCTTCAAGCCTGCCGTCAGGGTGTGACGACATAAAGAGTCTGTCGAGTTCGTTGCTGAAGCCACTGGCTGTTCTACTTGGTTCTGCCACCGCACGGAAACACTGAGTTTCCAAGAGGATTCAGACTCTGCTCGCCACCTTGCGCTAGACTTTGACTCTTCCGCGATGCGCTGTGTCTTACCTATTGCTAACGGATTGACGGATACTTCAGCAGCCAGGATAAGTAACTTGAAGGATGCAGTCCTCACCTCTAATCAATCAATGAAATTGTATCGACGTCTCCATACGTCTCTATACCACAGAAGCTACGCGCTCTTCAGTCCCTTGGTTACCATGGCGCTTTGACGGAAAATACTTGAAACCACTTGCGCTAAATTCATTCCCATACTCACCCATGCGTTCCCTCCCCTCCTCACGTAGAAAAAGGAACAAGGAAACAAGGACTGTCGAACGAACCGTTGCTATCTTCTCCGCTGGATAATTATTACATTCGAATTCACTCAAGACCGCGCTCCTGTGCAGCGCCTAAAGTATTTCGAAAGAAACTGTTCTCTCGTCATACATCAGACTTTCTGTGTTTTTTCGATTTATATTGCTCGTCTCACTCCGCTTCGCAGGTGTATCGCCCGCCTAGGCGATTAATTGCATACCCAGCCGATATTTACTCCATCCTCGTATTCCTCGCGTCGCCAGAATGCACTTCAAGTTCCCCAGCATTCACAGGTCGTTTTGTCTCTGAACCCTTGGCTACAATGTGTTTCCCAGATACTTTGAACGAAAAGAAAACCCACCCCTGCAGCTGGTAGGCATCCTGGGACTATGGTCCGAGAAGCGTGGATCTGGAAGAATCCGCGTACGTTGCCAACTTGGTGCAGTGTCGTACCATATAAACGACTTTGGTTCTTCCTTACCCTGGACATGCACAGATGATAGCCCACGGTCTCCCATCTAATATCCTCCGTGATGCGCCGAACGACACGTATGTTCACGTACTCACATAAGCACTCTCGGCTAGGTGGTTTTCTGCGTTGGACATGCCCGTCTGCCATCATGGTGTGTCATTGGGCCGATCTCCCCGCTTGATGAACCTGATTATGTGAAGTTCAAAAGTCCAGTTCGCCTTTAATATGCGGGAGACCACTGTAGACCAAGGCCACTTTGTGCCCGCGTTCATGGTAGTAATCTTTCTCTGAATCTTATCACTT
The DNA here is from genome assembly GCA_029282495.1 of Mycena albidolilacea. Classification (NCBI taxonomy): domain Eukaryota; kingdom Fungi; phylum Basidiomycota; class Agaricomycetes; order Agaricales; family Mycenaceae; genus Mycena; species Mycena albidolilacea. The sequence goes on along the minus strand of JARIHO010000124.1, from coordinate 160,434 downwards.
TTCTGTTTGACTTGCGGGTTCAACGCGGCGGGCCCTAAGTCAAGGAAGGTCACAACCAACCGGCGATCTTTCTACCAACCGCGAAACACCCGGTTCGCTCCGTACCGGCCTGTGTCTGTCAGCCTCGGTGTTCGTCGCGCATATACCGGATCTGTTTCCAAGCGAAGAGCCGCTGTAAATTTCCGTCCCCCTCTCACCTCCACTGGAATGAGCGCACCAACCCCTTCTGAGTCTCGGCATTGGGATGCGCGGTGAGTCAATTCTGCAACGCACAAGGTGGCTCTAATGGCTGCCCAGATTTCTTGGTCCCGTTCCGCATGACACGAGCTACTACAGCAAGGCCTTTGTCGCCGGCTCCCTCGCGTGTGGTCTCACTCACGCCGGCATGACGCCCGTGGATGTCGCGAAATGCAACATGCAGGTGCGCAACACACATTCTAGCCGTGAACCGACGTATTATTGAGGATCCGCTGGCAGGTCGATCCCGTAAAATACCGAGGCACCCTCTCGGGAATCCGCACCCTCGTCGCAGAGGAAGGCTCCCGTGGCGTCCTCAAAGGCTTCGGACCCACGTTGGTCGGCTACTCGCTGCAGGGCATGTTCAAATACGGGTTCTATGAGGTGTTCAAGGACGCGTACATGAACCTCGCGGGAGAAGAGCTCTCGAACAAGTACAAGCCCCTGATCTGGGCCGCAGGGTCCGCGTCGGCGGAAGTTATAGCGGATGTCGCGCTTTGTCCGATGGAGATGACGAAAGTGAAAATCCAAACGAGCCCCCGCGGAACCTTCCCGACGGCCTTTCTGCCCGCCCTGCAGCAGATGAGCGCGATGCGCGCGGACACGCGGTATCCCTTTGGTTCCCTGGGTCCCCTGTGGTCACGCCAGGTCAGTGACAATTGAACTACTGACACTGGGTTAATAATATTTTCCTTCAGGTGCCTTACACGATCGCGAAGTTCTGCATCTTTGAGCAGACGGTCCAGCTGTTCTACACGTACCTGCTGACAGAGCCGAAAGACTCGTACAGCAAGCCAACTCAGCTCGCTGTAACCTTTGGTTCCGGCTACATCGCGGGCATCATCTCAGCCATCGTCTCCAACCCAGCAGACTCCATCATTTCGCAGCTCGGCAAGGCGGAGAACAAAGGCAAGTCGATGGGAAAGATCATCTCTGAAGTCGGTTTTGCGACTTTGGCGACGAAAGGGTTGGGAACGCGGATCTTCATGCTCGGTGCGATTTTTCTCTGTGTCCGTTTTGACGGTCTCCTTTACTTATTCAGATTGGGTTGCAGGTACGTTGACTGGGTTTCAGTGGTGGATATACGATTCCTGTAAAACGGCGATGGGAATGGGGACCACGGGTGGCAAGTAGACGACGATGATACGATGCGATACTCCGGACTATTAATTACAGCGCTAATTATCTGCCATCCAACTGCCATATTCCTGTTAGCAGTATGATTGCCACATAGTGCCGTGCCACCTTGGCACAGCGGAGGGATGTGTCGCTGCCGGACGGTGGCAGTCCAATCGGTTGTCAGCCTTAACTGCGGCGATCTGTGCCGATGCGCCGACACCTTCGAGAGTCGAATGCGGTTTCCAAAGCTTCTCAGTGCGCTGAATCAAATTTCACATTTTCGGTGAGCACATAATTGAATGTTCCGTCTCAGTCTCAGGCGGTGCATCGGCATCATTCAAGTGTTTGAAGGTTTTCGCGATGAAGGTAAAAGAGCGACATGGGGGGATTATAATACTCGAACACATCCCTCTGTAGCTCAAGACCTCCAACAAACCCTACACATGTTCTCCAAGCTCTCCGACGCTTCAATCTGAGTCTGTTGGTAGGTGAGCCAAATGTATCTGACATAATGAATATTGTACTTGCGATTGCCCACGCGACCTCGACCCTGGTCGAAGCCACGGTCCGCCGTGTTCTTCCTGTTTCAGTGGTCAAGGCCATTGTGGACGCTGACCCCTGCCTGCTTCGCCACAGACGTGGGAGTAAAGAACTCCACGACCAGGCCAACCGGCGGCGAACTGTTGAGTAAATCAGTCAAGGCCAGCACTTACGAGTTGAGATTTTCTGAGCGATACCTGCGCGACTCCAGGGGAAAAGGGGCGGGGTTCTCAAGATCTCCAGGGGCCTTTTATACGCATTGACTATTTCTAGAAGGCCCGATCCCCTGCAATTGTGGACCTATTGCGGCTCGGCCCACTGAATGGAATCTTGACGTATCCTGCCCCACGAATGGTTCTGCGGCTGCAAGATGTTGACACGGATCTCGACTTTCAATGAATGGATGACGAGAATCCGATGTGAGGTGGCCGAATATCTCGCAATCGCTTCCCTTCGAGGTGGAGATCTCCGATTCTCGGGATATTTTTTGCCTTCCTGGGATACTTTGTGTGCTAATGCCGGGTTTTTGCCGCTTTCTCACATGTCTTACGACCGCAGCGCTCGCAACCATTGTTCATTTCCGACATGCATGCTGTTCCTTTGACACCGCGATGTCTGTTAACTCGTGTCCAAATTGAAAAATGCCAGTGATATTCGCGGGGATTGGTCGCGGCAAAGGACTGCACTCCACAGAGGTACTCAAACAGCAAACGAAATCCCGGGTATCAATCGATATCTTCGGCGGACGCTTGACAATAACTACTTTTGACCCCGTTAAACTTTTTGAAAAAATGAACGTTGATGAACGCTCGCTGCATTCATGTGAAACCTCAGGAATAGAATTATGTCTCTGCAACTGTACTAGTCCACTCACAAGCAATTCGCTGCCTGCTCGGTAAGGATACCACCCGATGGCCTAAGTTTGGCCACATTCCCAAAACGGTAATTCGCACGTCCAGTACATTTCATCCAGAGTTCCACTAGGCGGGGGGCAAGAATCAAGAATCTGACAGCTCCAGCCGCAAGATCGAGTACTCAACAAAATATCCGGCCCGGGCAAGCTGACATTGAGCCGACACAGGCTCTTGCACGAAGCATGATTCACAGCATGATTCACGACTCCTGCCCAACAGTCCTTCAGCCGAGCATATGATTCGCGCACAATTAAGTTATGTCCTCCCACAGCTGTCGTTACTTCTACACGGTCACCTACACTCACCCACACATCTGCAACATATATAATCACATTAGGCTGACCGGCGGCCAATTGCATCTGCATCTATAATGTGACCGAGCCGTTCGTTCGTTCTAATTTTCAGGTTACAGATTCGTCCACGGGATGAAAGGCATATTCCGCAATTCAACGTCGCAGTTTACATTTCTCCAAGGTTATCGATAAGAACAATCAATCAACTACGCCAAGTATCTCGCGGGCGATTAGAGAAGATTAGAGAGTAATGGGGATGCAATTGATGGCGATGAGACCACCCCACTCCTTCTCGGGGGCGTCGCAGGTGACGGTGGTGCCGCCGCTGGAAGAGGATGAGTTCGACGGGGGTGGAAAAAAGTAGTGGATGCCTTACCAGTTGTTTCCGATGACGGTGATGGGCGAGCAGCTGAGACCGACATCAACGAGGATGCCGCTCAAGTCAAGGCCGAGGACCGCGGCCACGAGAGACGCGGCGTTGTCGGAGGCGGGGACAACGCTGGCGCAGCACTGGTTAGAGGTCGGGGGAGTGACCGGGGAGGGGGAGTACCGGTGGCGGCAGCAAGGGTCTACGGTAGATGGAAGCAATAATTAGAAAATCTGTTGAAGGTCGCATCGGGCGGGTCAGAACGTACAATGAGCACCGAGGCGACAACGACAGAGAGCTTAGAGAACATGTTGAAGGTAGAGGGCTTGAACGACGGAGATGTGTTCGAGTGAGGATGTCTGGAGGACGGTGCTACTTTTTATCCTCGACGGCAACAGATATTCCCGCGATCCCAGAGGATGGTCGCATTGCGCGGGACAAGGACAGGGTGGTGCCGTTGGGCGTGCTGTGGTAAAAAAGAACAGCGCTAAAGCGGCCTGGGAGGGAGAACTGAATGAGGGAAGTTTACGTTATTTCGGATCCGAACTCGAACTCCACAGAGATGGTAAGGATCTGTGGAGCTATTCATTCGTTGGCATAGAACTACTCCTTGATTCCTTCCAAGGAATGCTGGCCCCACCAACAAGAAACCATATATGGATTCTTGAAAATTGGAACCAGGGTCAGAAGAAATTGAAAACTCGGGAGCCTAGGCGGTCGTGCATGGGTCTCTGAAGGGTTGAGGGTGTTGCCAAAATGCTCTCGGCATCGTCTTCAGCGTCAATGACGGAAATGTTGTTCCGGTGGGCACAGAGCGCTGCTATGAATGTCAGGAATCGGACGGACGACGTCATTTTATATTGCGGTTTAATTATACCGTGCAAACCAAGGAGATATGGCTATCACGCCTAAGACATTCTGCGAAGAGCGCAGCTTTGAATGTCAACCGACGTCATTGACAGAGAATGGACGGGGATGTTGACGCCCGGGTATATGCAACAAGAGATCGGGAGTTGTCGTAGATGACGGTCAACACTGTCATGTGCAATTCTGGAGTCAAGGTTTGCTTAGACAGGCACAGAGGAGCTCGAGGGTGGTGAAGTTAAGTTAAGAAATCATGAATCGAATCTGTATTCCAAGCAGCAGAAATGATTTGTGACCCACACTTAGCCGAGTGGCTTGGCCGAATGAGGAGTGACCAGAAGAGTAGGACTAGGACTGCCCCAGTCCTATGAAGTAGGACTCAGTCCCATTGGCGTAGGACTCAGTCCTATGAGCATAGGACTTGCTGCCGTAGTTGACAGTTGATGAACATCGCTTCTGGTGACACACTGTCAAAGGACGTAAATCATTATATGGGCGGCTCAAGCAGATATAATTTCGGGCAATTCAACACTCAACTATCCTCTTCCATCTCCTGTGCACCATCCTGGGCCTTTGGGGTTGCACTGGAACACGGCTTCTGAGCTTGATCCTCCACTTGAACTAAGGCTCCAACCATTTCGTTTTCATTTACGGCCGAGGCTAAACTAAACCAAAACGGAAGGGAAACCGTTTTAAACAGTTTAAACAGTTTATAAACAGTGTCTTTCGATGACCTTTGATGCTGACATGGGATAGTCAGTGTAAGTTCATAAAAACCCAGCATTTCATTTGCCGGAAGGCTGGCCTGACGGATAACAGGGTGGCGAGGAAGAATGGGGTGGAATACCTCTGCACATCATCTGCTGGCCCACCATGAATTTATGAATCCGAGAAACTGGGTGCCTACCAAGCACTGAAGAGCGAGCATTGCTGTGTGCTGGTTGTATGTGGCTCCAAACACCCCTACACTCTCCAAAAATCCCCCTCTTGTGCCTTGGAAGGGGGCTGTCCTCCAGCAACCGTTTAACTGTTTACAAACCGTTTATTAATTATTTGCAGGGGTCCCTAAACTAAACGAAAATTTAAACGGTTATCTCCGTCCAAAATGCCCACAAACAAAAACTGTTGGAGCCTTAACTTGAACCAGACTATCATGGTAAGGACCCTTTCGGTTATGAGAGGTATCTATTTACTCGGAAATAGCCCTAGGATGGTCAGATTATGCTATGGCTGACTTCAATGTCTCTGGATTGGACTATGTGCTTCCGCTACCACCACCATCACCGCCGGTTCAACCCCCTGAGACTTCCGCCCCATCTGACTTCCGGGCCATCTTGAACCCTGATGATGAAAGCATGAGCAAGAGGTTGATCCTGCAAATGAAGTTGAAGGATGGCGAAGTAGAGCAGCATCGAGGCGTGCAAGAGGCGAAGATTAAATACCGAATGTTGATGGCCAATAAGTATAACAGCACTTTACTTACTTGCAGCTGTTTTCTAGTCTCTCTAAACAGACACTATATATTACCTTAACTCGTACCTCGTTGATATACTTATAGTCTGTTGGTTACCGCGCTTGTTACCCGGTACCTTGCGCTATCAAAAATGATGTGATCTGATACGAGATGCACGACCAAACAACTCATTAAGCCTTGCAGAGATCCACCCGTTTCGACGTGTCATTCAACCGTCTAAGCCTCAGATACACTGCCGCTGTCCATGGATCCGCCTCCTCTCAATATCCAGCTATTCTATGGCACTCCTACTCCTCGCAGACGGCCCAGCACGGTGTTTCAGCCACCTCCGCTTACACCTGGTCCACTGCCGACTCCTGTTCCTTCCAGCCAGTCAAGGCAGCACGCACCGAAAAGAGACATATTGGAGAAGGCAGACACAATTATTCACCTCATAACGAAGGACTTCCGGTCTCTGGGGCAATTCCTCGACACCCTGTTTCACTGCAGAGATATGTCTGTCAATGATCCTCGCACCGCCAGACACAAAGCCGCGGTCACTGCTTTTATGAATGGAGATTTGAATGTTGGGATGGGCCAGATAATCGAGCTGCTCTACCGCCATCCCCAAGGCCGGCCGGATAAAGCCAATGCCGAATCCGGCCTTTACTTCTCTCTCAGCTTCCCTGCGGAAATAAAATTCGCACAATCGGCTCTCTCTTCTTGAGCTCTGCAGCTCGTCGGCGCTGGACTGCGTAAGCAGATCGGAATCCTTACACAACGATCCCGATGATCCGACCGATATAACCCAGCTGCGTGCCTCGACAAATGGGCGTGCTAAAAACATTCGTCTGGCAACTTGGGACGATCTTGGGCGGGTCAGTATACCCTGGATGGCGACGACATATAAACGGCGTGCCCCCGGCGTCTGGTACATCACCGAGTGCATGGCCACACCTACAGTTAACAAAGCAATTGTTGTGCGGACCAGACGGCCGCATCCGACAGTACGCAAATGTTATATTTACATTTTCAAACGATGAATTGTTGAATAGATCTAAGTCGGAGTGATCAACTGCCTCACACTCTCTCGTAATCGGTACGCGAGTGGTTATTTAGCACTACCGCTTGCAGTCTGGCACTTTGCATGCCAGGTTCACATCGACGAGAAGCCCATTCTCAGTCGATTCGGGTTCACCGTGCACGACAGCACGGCGAGGGCGTGTTTAGATTCCCTTACTGATTCGAGTCTGGAGAAGCTTCGCGAATCGATCCGAGAGGGTATCACACAGGGTACGATGCGCTGGCAGCCCGTACTGGACAATGTTCAGCAATACTGCCGCCAGCGAGACCATCGCATCGGCCAACAGGATGTGCTAAAAATTGGTACAGCGGCTACAGCGATATTACTCGAGGACTGCTTGCCGGGTGCATTTGACCTTCAAGATCATCTTGATCGTGTCATGCGCCGGGAGCTCACGGTAGAATCGCTTTTTGAAGCCATTGACTGGCCGTACATCCGCGAGTTGATGGCGCTCCATTGGGTCCGCATCCTCGTCACATTTATTCCCCAACTCGCCCATCTTTGCAAAGAGGTGTCCGACATCTTCAAATCGAGTGCGATGACCAAACTTCGCCTTCGCCCGCGCAGGTCCATCATGCAACTGCTCGGAACGAATGCCGATCACTCAACCGAGACCCAGGGAATGAAGCGCGCACTTCTCGACTTCGAACAACAGATGGGACTTGATGAGAAGACCATGGACAACAATTTAATATTCATGGAACGCGGTGATGGTGCGTCCATTGCTGCTATCTGGCGCATCAAGAAATGTCTGGCTGCACATCCGAGTCATTACAAGGCCTTTCGAAACCGCGTTCGCCCGGGCCCTGAAATTTGGCATACTCGGTGGACGCAGCTCAATGCAATTGCCTCGAACTTCTATGGTCCGGCCGCAGCAACCAATCCTTCATCCCTTTCCAAAAGCGCGACTGTTGCGGGAGCTAAACGGCCGGCTAATTTGAAGAAAGTCGACTTCTTCCCTACTTCTCGAAGCATGCAGCTATTTTTTGAAGCTCGTGTCTTTGACTGTTGGCGGTAAGTCAAATTCAATCTCACCATCCTGGCGAAACTAATCATTTGTAGTATTCATTTTAAAACAGATGACATCGCAGACCATTTCATTAACCCACATACGACCTTCCCCGACGTCGAGTCCCTCTGGGCTTCAGCCCGTACACTTGTTCGCCGTTACGCATCCCAACAGGCCTATAATCTTGCCCTGGACAAAACTCGTGCGGCAGCCGCAAGCGAAGCGATGAAAGTCCCAGTATAGTCGTAAGACTATTGCTGGTCTTCTTTGCCTTGGACGGGTTTGAAGATTCTGAAGTTTATTGTCAGCGTAGGGAAAGGCAGAATAATTATGTACTTGCGGGTTTTCAGATATTTTTGGGCAGCAGAATACGCGCTGGCCTGAACCAAAACAATCGCGCGCCCGGTTGTCTCTGGGTCCCGAGCAACACGGCCCCCTTGTTGCATCGTCTGAGCCACTGATTTGGGGACTCCGAGGGAGATGCTATCCAGCAGAGACACCACATTGAAGCCCTGGCCAAATGCGACTGTCGCAACAACAACTTGACAAAGAGGATCGTCGCGCAACATTGCAACAGTCTCCTCGTTCTCCTCGGCCCAGCACATGGCATGGTAGAGATGAACCCGACGAAGTCGTTGAGGCCCGCGGGGAAGAAGACGGAATAAAAAAACAAAGACGCGCCAACATAGCTCGATTGTGGCGCAATAGAAGTTTTACTCAGACTTATGGTCGAGTCAGTAAAGCTCCGTATTTGACGAGAATGCCTAAGCTACTCGGGAATACACACCATTTATACTACTGGAGAATTGTCCGGGTCCGGGAATCTGACTACAAATAACTACGGGATCACTACGGAATGAACTACGGCTACGGCAAGTAACTACGCCGCTGCCGTTGCCGCTGCGCCGCCGTCTTCGGAGCTGCGGCAAAGATGGTTTCGGCACCGAGGCCGAGCCGCAACCCTTACACCGGGAAACAAACGGTATTCTTCCTGGGTATTTCATAGAGCAGGTCCGTCACAACATCGTGCTGCAGTTTTCTTTTCAAACGCGTGTAAATCATACGCTGGACCGCTTTTCGCCGTTAGCGTGGCCACAAAAATGGAGCGAGGCGCGTTTTCGCATACTGGAGATATTGTTTCCTTTGGCCCGGTATGTTTGCGGTATGGTTTTTTCTACCAACCACTCTCAACCGAACTTTGATAGGACCCGGGCGAACAGCGACGGACAGATCACGTTAGTCGTAGGCGAAGGCTTCACCATAATCCACAACAAATAGTTCCCATGTATCCAGGGATTATTCTCGTCGCGCTACAAAAAGCAAGATACATTCAAATATTCTAAAAATTGGCAACATAGCAAAAATAGATGCTCGAGAACGTCAGGTAATAACTTTTCATCCCCAGAGCCCAAAGGCATATGTCAATCAAACCTTCTCCGCTTCAAATAATATACACCGTCCCGCATCTTCCAGGCAAACCACGACGTTGGAGTATCCTGTTGCCGTTAGGTGAGTATGCCACTCCTTCTTATCAATGGTGCAGTGGGTGCGATCATCGGTGAAGCCAAACCATCCCTGGAAGGATCCAAAGACAAAGTCGTGCCAGATCGCCCCTGGACGAGGCGGATTCGAACTGCGCGCACAACCATCGGTATCCACCATTAGTAGGCGCCCACCGGGAGCGAGAAGTGTGTGGAGATTCAGGAGGGTTTCATCAAGGTCGGGAACCGCGTGGACAACGTTAAACCCTGTAATCATGTCGTAGTGACCAAGCTGAAGCCCTTGTTCGGTTGGTGTTTTCGAAATGTCGTACGTCTTCGGGACCATGTGCTTGTAGGTGAAGGACTGAGCGAGGCTGCTGGCCAGCGAGAACGACAGGTCCGTGACGGTGTACTCAACATCAGCCTTGGGTATATCGCACAAGGCTTCGACAAGGAATTTTGTCAATCCACCAACACCTGGGTTCCCAGAGAGCGGGTCAGAGAGATCGCCATGGACACAAAATCGATATGCAAACCTGCACCGATTTCCAACACTCTCAGAGGCCGCCGCCTCCCAAAGCTAGAGAGCGAGACCAGCGATTTGAAATACTTTGCGGCCTCTTGGTTCATGCTGCTGAACGCTGGACTGTCGCGGTAGAAGCCGTCCATCATGTCGTCGGAGTACAGCGCTGCAACGGCTGCCTGATGATAGCGCAAGCTCAGTGTGAGTACACGACGAGAAGCAATTACATACCGCTGGAGACTCCATTGTTGATCGATGCACCTCGGCAATACGGTCCGTTATCTCAAAATACAGCGGGAACAGCCTCTTCGAAACTTCGTATTCCTGGTCCGTCCAAGTGGTTTGCGGCTGAGTTCGAACAAATTCTTCCGTTACATCAAACAACCGCTGACGACTAATCTGTTGAACTGTAAGCGCATTTCTCGTGTTGTACGAGACAACTCTGCATACCTCGGACCCTACGCGAGGGCTTTGCTTGAGGGTATCGGCCATGACCCGAAGCGACATCGTATCTATGATCCTGAACATAGTATCGAGTTCCTGCCGAAGGGGGTTGTGGACCATGGACACCAGCTCGTGTTTCGGCTGCAACTCGACCCAGTCGAACTCGAGACTGCGGGAGAAATCCGCCTTTCCGAAGATGTCGAAGTGGCCCGCCTCAAAGTACACCACCCGAGTGTCCCGCTGGGCGCGTGAAGCACCCAAGTCATCCCATTCGGGGCCAAGGAAGAACCGCAGTCCCGAATTGGCCACTAGAACGTTAATGGGAGACCGAACTTTGGCAATCTCGGCCACCAGACGGCGCCGCACGGCCTCTTCGCGGGCCTTCACATCGGTGGAAGCCCATTGTGACCAGCCGCCTCCAAACTCGACCAACGTTCTCAGGTTTGTCGCTGAGAATTTCTGAATCCATTCCCACGATTCAAGAGCATTGGCTGCAGAGGGACGCCCTTGCGAAGCCGCCACCAGATTTTCGCCATACGTTCGTCGGAAGGGGGCGGAGTCTCGATTACAGCAGTCCGCAACCATTGCTACGCTGGATTTCTCTCCGTGCGCCAGAAGATCATGGAAGGAACCCACGTTTTCGTTGAAGCCATGGAGGGGGGAGGTGAAGATCATGGGGAAATGATCAACGAAAGTCAGCTGTACGATTTCGTCTAGGTTGGCTTCGAAGAGCTGAACGAGGCGAAGCGTCACCATACTTGACGCAGAGAATCCAGCAATACGATAGGGACCAGCTGGACGCGCTTCCTTTATTTTCTCGAAGTAAAACTGCGCCAAGGTGTCGACGGTGTCGAGGGGCGCCTCAGGGGTGGGTTGAATGGCCCAAAGCGGGGTGGAGAACTGCTCTTGGATCGCCCTGAACGCAGCGATATCGCCTGCACCTCCATGAAGGATGATTAACGGCGTTCCGGTCCCGATGATGAGTTTTAGGATCGTCTGGCCGGGTTGATGAAGCGCGTCCCACGCAAAAGGTCGTTCGGTGGTGCTGACGGCGGGGGCTTCTACAACTATCTGCGTTGTATCCCGCATCTTCAAGACCAAATCATCGAGGCTAAGGTCGCCTAGCAGTTGGATCTGTGTGATCGCAAGATACGGCTTCAAGGCGGTTGACATTCTCGCAGCGGACAAGGAGTCAAGGCTAAAGAGAACCATGAGATAATGAAGCTATAAAGCGGACAACTTACCCATAAGAGGTGAGGGGAACGTTCGCTTCCAACTCATCCTTCGAAGCGCTGACGAACTTGAGCACAATATCCTGTAGAACCTCATACGGGTCCTCGACCTCGACTGTATCTCGCTTGAGATCCAACTTCACAAGATAGCGGTAGAGCAGAGACTCGTTGACAGCACTGTATAGCGCATCCCAGTTGAGATTTGGCACATAAAGTGAGATGCGTTCTTTATTTGCCATACGCAGAAGGCCATCCTCGAGGCAGAGGCAGATCTCTGTAAAACGTTTCAATGGAAGAGATCAATTCAAGCTGCGATACCTCGTACCGTAGCTATTCATGGTAGAAGTTGCCCACATCTCGATAAGAGAATTTGTGGAAGCCAAAAGCTCAAATCCAACGGCAGAATCAGCAATTCCAGGCGACACAAAAGCCCACGCATTAGGATATCGCGCTGTCAAATACTCGATGCCGGTGTTGGCACTGACGGAAGATTAGATGGAGCACAGGTACCAATGGAATGCTCACCTTGCGTAGTTTGTCAGACCAGCGGCACCGAAACCGGCTACGGATGAGATTGCAAGTAAAAAATCGAGCTTTTCGATTGCGACGACTTTCTCGAGAGCGAAATAACCCTCCGTCTTCGACTTGAATGGGAGGGCGAAACTCTCGGAATCCTGCTTCAAAAATAGACGGTCATCCAAGACTGCCGCTGAGAGGATGCATCCGGCAAGGGGGTAATCCAGCGTATCGATTAGCTGGCGGAGGCCTTCTACCGAGGTCGCGTCGCATGCCTCCAAGCGAAGATCGAGGTCCGGGAAGCTTCGAAGATAATCGACAGCGCCGCGTATAGCTCGGTTCTGGTGGCCAGCAAGTCGAGCAACGCCCTTTCGGGATGTCAGGACGATATGACGTGCACCATGCTGCAGTAAGATAGTATTCAGGTATTGCGGGAGTATCGGCGAAAAAATTACTCACTCGGTACATCCAAATCGCCATCTGGAGCCCCAATGCCCCAATGCCCCCAATAATAAGGTAAAACTTGTCGTCCGCCAAGGAGAGAGATTGTGATACCTCGACGATTTGGGGAAGTAGTTGCTCGGGTGTGAGCGAGTCGCAGTTCATGTCGCCGATCGCAGACACGGCAGGAGCGAGATGTATGTCGATCGTGGTACTAACCAACCAAGGGTTTTGGCGCACGGCAGCCAGTGCGCCATGGTCGGCATCATTCCAGTTGAAGATGGAAACGCCATTGACCCGAGGCATAGTACGAGCAGATTCGGCCGGCAACCCACACAGGACAATATCCCCCGGAGAAAGGCGTGGAAGGACGAGCGGGAGTCGGGGTGCAATCAAAACCGGTTTGACGCCCAGGTGCTCGAGAACACGTGTGATTGAGGAAGCAAACTCGCCAGTGTGGAGAACAACAACTTGAATTTGCTTCAAGCTTTTCAGGGGCCGGGAATCCAGGCGAAGACCGAGCGCCAGAAAAACCAACGCCAAAGCGAGATTTATGGCACGGTGATCATCGGCCATCTCGGGGATGTTCGAAAGCTGGCCCTCGTGCACCAGGACGAAGTTCGAGCGAGTGGAGGGAACGACAGCCACAACACGAGCTCCTAACTGCCACTCCGAAGACCTAGAGCGTGAAACCGTGCCTACGAGAGCCTGCAGTCCACCCTCCTCATGGGAAAGAGAGGAGATCTTAACGAGAACTTGATCGGGACTAGGCGAAGGAGGTGCCGACTGAACGACGGTCCCCGGCTGCGTCATAGTCCAGTACTTGCCGGAGTCGAGAGTGTCGGGAATACGCGGAGCATAGGAGCGTAAACGGGGCACCAATACCACCCCCGAGCCATCGAGTGCAATCTCGGACTCGAGGGAAGTGAGACGTGAGAGCTCCCGGATGGCCCCGATTCTCGACTCGGCTGTCCAGACGGGATCGAAGAGAACCAGGCGGATCTCGATAGCCACAAGTTCTCGCATGAGTGAGCGAGCAAACCCAGTGGCCACCCCGCCATCGAGAGTTCCTGAGGTCGCCTCGATCCAGATCGTGGCAGTCCTTCCGCTCGATGACATGACGTCAAGAATAATCTGTTGTAGATCTAACGCTCGCGCGAGTTCGAAGGAAAAAATGATGGGCTGCTCAGTGTTAGGAGCATCGGCGGATGACGAAGATATAAGAGGGAGGGAGGGTTTCTGTGCACACAACACCAGGAACAGGGAATTCGGGTCGTTCTTGTCCCCATTCATGATGTGGAAGTTGGTTCGTGTGAGTAGTGCGTCCCAATCCAACAGCGACTTCCGATGATACCGCTTTCCGCCTCGAAGTCCCGGCCAATGTCCTCGAGGGGAAAAGACATGGTCGATCCATTTTCCGCCCGGGGTCTGGGGATTCCCGTCGGCTTCCAGCACGATGAGGAACCCACCAGGAACCAGGAGCCCGTTCAAAAAACCGAGTGACGCTTCCACCTCCGCTGCAAAGCCAAGAGTATGAGTCTCGATAACGATATCATACGTGTTAAGTGAGAGGCCAGGCTGATTGGAGATGACGTCGACGTTGAAGGCGGCCTTTCGTAGTTCAGTCGAACCATTCTCGTGGCTGCAGATAGTGTAATCGAGCCTGATAGTTGGATATGCGGAAGCAAGCGCGATGAGCCGTGCGGATAATGATCCAGTGGCTGGAATAAAGATAAGTACGCGAAATCAGGCGCGCAAAGATGCTCACAGTCGCCGATGTCAAGGAGACGCAGCACCTGTTTCCCAGATTTCACAGCATGATCCAGAATCTGGCGAAATCCCTCTACACAGATGTCCAGCGATGCCGAGAACGGGCTCAAAATCGAAGGCGGTGTAAGCTACAGAAAATCAATTTACTGCCACCCCAATAGGATGGAATCCAGCGTTAAACTCACCGCTTGAACTTCCTCAGAAGCAATAGATTGGGTAATTCGTTTGAATATCTGGTGATCCTCAGAGGTAGATACCAAGGAAGAGTTGGTTACCTTGGTAGTGGTGAGCAGAGCGTTTGAACAACGCAAAGATGACACACCTCCTGGTCGACATGTTGCAGCATGGCATCCAAGAACGCATAGTTGTGCTCTCCCATATGACTCAGGTCAAGCTGGGCAGCAGGCATGCCGATGGGTTGGTATATACGCTCATAGCTTGTATCTGGCCGTGTGGGAACCGCACCAGCCCAGTGTTTCGACCTACGAAACGCATGAAAGAGAGTTAAAGTCGAATATTGAAGGGCCACTCACAAGACACAATTTGTTACAGTCACCAGTCTCTCCCCACGTTCGTTCACAATAAAGGCATCGGCTGCGATAGATTCTGGATTTTTTCATGAGCACAACGAATGAAAAGCAGACAGCGGGTCGACGTACCGGGCGTCCAATCATGCGGTATGACGTACGAATACAGCGTCTCAGGCATACCATTTTCAACCGCACGATTGTGAATAATCACACGACCGATATGTGAAGGTAAGTAGAAGACACTTTTGTCGGCATTGCCTGTGAAAACGGGATGAAGTAGGCCATGAAGGCACGAATCCAGGACCGAGGGATGGAAGACGTAGTTGTAATGCCTAGCCTTTGGTTAAAGCTCGTGGCGAGGGAATAGAGGTAAATGCCTACTCGGTGAGCTCTGGTGCATTTCCGCGAACCTGGAAAAGAATCTCATGGTCGCTCTGGAAACAAGCTTCAATACGACGATAAAGCGGGCCAAATGTTGCCGTGGAGTTGAGTACATCATAGAGATCTTGGAGTCATGTATGATGAGACCAGTCGTGCAGGAGAATAGAAAACGCACTGGTGATGTCCGTCGCTGTACAGCGATCACGAATAGAAGCAAGATCTATTGGCTCGATGTCTTCGTCAACGACCTCAGTCGTCATGAATCCAGTGGCATGAAGTCGAGGCTGAAATATATTGGTTAGCGACGTCGAAAGAAAAAGATTTTGTCGTACGTTTCTACCACCGCCCTGGGAGGACGTAATGGTCCATGCATGTCCGTCCGATTTGACTGCCACCTCTAGAACCTTCTCTGGAAGAAGTGGCAGTAAACTGCGGAGTTCGACGTCCCATATAGTCCGTGCACCCTCCTCGAAAATCTGAACGGTGGTGAGGGAGGGCACGAAAAACAAGTCACGGAACACGCACCATCTCGATAAAAGCTGTGGCGGGTAAAATCGGTTCGCCCTTAATGACGTGCTCAGCGAGGTCAGGATGCGTCAGTGCGTTCATGGCAAATGATTCATAGTTGAGGGGCCCTTTACGAGTGCGCTTTTGCTTTCCTGCCATCCGAGAGTTCTCGGAGTACAACGGTAGAGGTTTGGGGGCGAAAGGGTAGGTGGGAAGTGGTTTTGAAATTGCAAGCGAGTCGGTCGAATTGACAGCATTGAAGTCAATCGCGTTGACTCCGAGAGAGGACAGGTTTCCGATGCATGTAAGCAATTCAGTAATCTCATGGAACGCTGGACTGCTCCCGCTCTTGGGTCGACGCATCGGACAGAGGACCTTTTCAGACTTGGCTCCCATTCCGGCGATGTACGAGGAGAGGGCTGGATGAGGTCCGATTTCGATAAAGATGGCTTCGGGCATCTTATGAACGACGGATGTCACGGTTTGCTCAAATTTAACCGGTACACCTGAAGAATGTCAATGAACTGGAAGCTACAAGGGAACGAGATCACATACGGCCGTTATTCCACATATATTCCGGAGTAAACTCCTCCTCCCATTGCGAACCGGTCTGGGTGGAGTAAGTTGGAACCACTGGCACATGAGAGCCAGGATGGCGCGAGAAGGCAATCTCCATCTCCTCGATGTAACGCGCCTTGCTCGGCTCTAGAAGACTGCAATGCCCCGGTACGCGAGCCTTGATCTGGCGGGCGAAAAATCCGCGCTTCTGGGCGATGGCGATAGCTTTGTCGAGCATGTTCTGGGTCCCAGAGATCGTCACGGCCTCTGGAGCGTTGTAGCAGCCGAGCTCAAGAACATCCCCTGGCCCCGCCTCTCGCAGAACACCAGAGATAAGTTCGTGAGCGACGGACGGCGTGCACGACACAGCAGCCATGCCACCGGTACCTTCAACAATTGACATGGCATGTGAACGCCGGGTTGCAATCTCCATAGCGAGTTCCTGAGACAAAGCTCCCGAGGCATACGACATCGCGGCCTCTCCAGCGGAATGCCCAAACACAAGGCTCGGACGGATGCCGAACGCCGCGAAGAGGTCGACGAGTGCCATTTGAATCATGGCAATGCTGGGTACAGTCAGGGTTACCGGCCATGTATCAGACAGTGCTTGTTTGGGACGGGCATCTCCAAAGAGGCCAAGTTCATGCACAAGGGAGGTTCCGGTGACCTTGGCGTGCACCTCGTCCATCCGGAGAATACTCTCTCTGAAGGCAGGGTAGATTCTGAAGAGCTGCCGTCCCACTGACGAAAAGTTGAGCGGCAGGCGCGCGTGTGGATGGAGTATGACTTACTTTCAATGTGTTGAGGACCTTGGCCCGAAAAGACAAAAACGAGCGGCGGCGGACCACGCGGGACAAGGCGCGGAGCTGGAAATTCAAACGGCTGTTCGGGGGTGCTCACGGCGGCGGTGCGCCAAGTCAACTGCCTCGCACGCCTTCCATAGATATTGGAGAGAGCCGGAAGCTCGTTTGGAATTTCTAAAGCGAGCTCAGATAAGTCTCCTGCGATTGCCGTCGCACTGCGCGGAGAGAGGCCTGCCGCAACGATCAATACCGGAAGCCCCTCGGGGACCACTGTGGGCTGAGACGACTTGGGACACTATTAGCATAGAGTAACTGGGGGCGACAGGTTATAAGCACCTTTTGAGGAATCGGAGGACTTTCGACAATGACGTGGCCATTAGTACCTAAGAGGCCCGACGCATTGCTGGACAAAATAAATCAGGGGTGTACGAATCCAAGACAGTATCACATACATCGAGACCAATTTCTTTCCGGATGTATTTCGAGTCTTGAATTCTTCAACCTCGACCGGAACACGCATGTTGTACTCGTCCCAATGAATTGCTGGGTTAGGAGTTTGGTAGTTGACCTGGGGCGGGATGCGGTTGCTAGCGAACATCGAGCAGACTTTGGTGAACGATACCAAAAACGAAGCGATCTCCGTGTGGCTATCAAGACGTTGTTCAATGTTGACCAGAAAAAACATTATCACTGAGTTTACCCAATATTTCCTTTGACGCTACCGATGAGCAGTTCAGAATCCCTTTTGAAGTAATTGCCAACCCAGTTGGCCTCGATTGGATCTCCGACCGAAGTGCCGGTAGCGTGACACTCGACAAAGTCTACCTCTGTCGGAGAACGACCGATGCCCTTATATGCAGCGACCATGGCAGCAGCTTGAGACTCTGCGATAGGGGTCTTCACTGGACCCACAGAACCTGGGACGCAAAACATAGTTAATTTCCATCCCACTCGATTGACGACCACGACGAACCTGTAGAATTCACGGCCGTATTCAACACCTACGTCGAATAATTCTTGAGAATATGAGCACAGTTTAACAGAGCTGCTTACCGTGGCGTAGATGTGATCCCCATCTCGAATCGCATCTTCGAGCAGTTTAATTACAAAGACAACAACGGCCTCCCCGCGGCCGAATCTTTAAAGGATAATGAGGGAAACGTTAATGCATCCCTGAAATGCTTACCCGTCCGCAGAGGCATCGAAAGGGCTCGACTTTCCACCAGCTGAGAAGATAGACAATTGGCTGTAGTGGACCCAATCAAGAAACCTAGGCCACAAATGAGCCGTGGCCGCAATGTATTGAAGCTTCCCCACCTGTGATTGATCTGGCTTCCCCCGATTACTGCAGCCTCGCAGTCGCCTGCGCGCAACGCTTGGACGCCCAGATGGAGAGCGAACAATGAAGAACTGCAAGCGGTGTCAACGGGAATCGACGGCCCCAGCAAGTCCAACGAGTAAGAAACACGGTTGGCTACCGCCGCTGCACCTCCTCCAAACCCATCCCGAACATCGAACTCATCCTGTTGAAGGACGTTGAACCGATGTAAAGGAGAGTAATGTAAACCCTTACCGCATCCGCCGCACTGACGGGCTCAAAAGCGATTCCGGAAGTATACACGCCGACATTCTGGGAACGCGAGTTGATTCCCGAGTCGAGCAGCGCGAGAAAGGAATGTTCAATAAGCTTCCTCGTCGCAACGCCTAGGGTGACGGCGTCCTTCGAAGAGATTCCAAATTCGAAATGGTCGAACAAGTTGATGTCCTTCAGAAAACACGCCTTTCCCGGAAGAACCTGGCCAAGGTGAGAACCTTGCCAGCTAGCGATAAGAGTCAGGGTTAGCAACGCATTCGGGAGGGTAGGTTTCCGATCACGCACCCGTCAACGTTGAATCTGTCCTGTGGAATACGTTCATACGCGTCTTGGCCTGCGAGCAAAAAGTCGAAGAAAGATTTGTGGTCGAAGTTGGTGTCAGACAGTGTGCCGGATGGGAACTCGGCCGAGATCCCCACCTGTGCAAGCGCGTGAAAAAAAGAGTGGAAACTTCAAAGGATATTTCATACCACAGCAACCGGTTTAGGACTTTGAGTAGGTGTTGGCATTGGTTTTCTTTGAATAGTGAAGGTAATAGCGCGCCGTTCTTCTTATAATGCGTGCTGGAGTCGGAAGACTTGGTGGGGTCACTGAACAATCGAGATAAGTCACCGGTATATTGCCAAGAGACGAGCCCGTAACGGGATTGATAGACAGAAATCACATACTTCGCCATACCCACGCGATCACAAGGTCGTAGGTTGTGGCGGTCCGATATGTCGAATGAAGCCAACGTCCGAAAACAAAAGCCCTTGCGGAAATCGAGGTGATGTTCGTTCTCATAGAGCGCGCGCAGTGAGCTGTCGTACGTACGGGCGCTGTGGAGTTAGAGGTGGGAGAAGAGAGCACACCCATATTCAATCGGGACCGACATTCAGTCGAATCAGTCCCCAAGGGACTTCTGACGGGCGTCTTCGAAATCATGTGCGTGAAAACCGCGACATTGTTCCACTCGTGCTCTTGTATCGAAACCATGGACATTACCCATGCCCCGCTATAGATCGTTCAGGGTTCGCCCCGTTGCCCGTTAGTTTTTGCGATCTGGTCCTACTTGGGGCATGGCCAGGCGATGGTGTAATTCAACGTACAGGGATATCTCCTGGAATCAGTATTCGTTTTTTCAGACCGTGCCGTTAATACGGACGTACCTGAGCGCGCAGATAACTAACTGGGGGTGGATTGCTCCGGAAACCACGGTCCAACGGGCATGGGGAAGATGGTGAAGTGCATAGCCTGAAAATTGTTGGATTGTTCTGAAATTTAAAATTAGATGTTTCCGCCTGGCAGTAAATTATGTCAGACTACTACGCTTCCGATGCCCCCACCCGATTGTCCGTAATCGAGGATATATTCGACGCCAGATCGGCGGAGGTTTTGGTGGTGCAACATCCCCGATATCGGCTTCATAAGTGAACGAAACTAGCGAGATAATCTGATGTATACGCGACATAATTAAATTCGGCACTGACTTCTGTGGGAACGCGGGAATTGAGTGCGTGGATTAGAAGACCGGTTCCCATTTTTAATTTCCACCTTGCAAAAATGGTCACCGGAAGGCGCTGGAACACGTTCACCCAAATTCGTGCCGATATCGATGCACTCACTGGAACTGAAAGGTATTAATGTGATAAAATCACGGGCGGAAGAAAATCCGATGCCCACTCGTTCAATCTGCAGTAACTTTCTCTCGGCGGGCAAAGCTTGCAGGGCTTTCTTTGCCCGCCCGTGATGTGACACTTGTATGCGCGAATCGTTAGTGTTTTGCATGGCCCGGCCTGGAGCCCTGGAGCCCGCCAAGCCGGGCCCTACACCGGGCTTCATCGGGCCCAGGGCCCGGGCCTGGAAATTTTCAGGCCCTGCCAGGCCCCCAAGCCCGGGCTTGGCCGGGCTTGGGCTTGGGCCTCAAGAAATAGAAGCCCAAGCCCCGGCTTTCAGGCCGAGCCGGGCCCTGCAAAACACTATGCGCGATACGCATGGGGCCAATCAACAAGGCTCCAGTATTCACCATCTGCATGCACTCTGCTCGCCATAGTTAGGTCTAATGTCGAGGCCATGTTCCGAACCAGAAGAGTGGTCGAGGCGAAATCGTCAGATCGTCATCCATTCAAATTACCAGCCTGCCGTACAGGTCTTTTCTGAAAACCGAACGGAATGAGATGATCTCCAGGTGCTGGTAGAGGTAAGACTGACTCAGACTGACCGTAGCACTGGTTTGGCGGGAAAACCTGACCGTAGCGCAAAAGCCACATGGCAGGAATGAAAATGTTATTAGGGGCAGTGCACCATCATGGGAATCTCCATGATGCCGCCAACCGGCAGATTGCCGAGCGATACCGAAATTTCAATATTATTATTTTCATGGCATTTTCGGGGCTCCCCTCGTCCCCCATTCTCAGGAAGCCAATACGGGACTGAGCTCCAGAGCTCACATGCCCGAATTGATTTTCTCACGCGAAGTCTGTCTGTGGGAGGCGGCATGGTAGCGGTTGAGTCTCAGAATCAATTGAGAGCCGATGCCACGGTCATTGGTGTGTGGAGGAAGAAAAATACGCGACACGCGCACGAAATACTACCGGCACGGCATCGAAAGTGGTCGGTCCTCTGTTCAATGGAAATGTTCAACCACGTAAGGGTACCCAGACATATCCCCAGATGTCTTCCTTTATTCCTAAATGAGACTCAACGAACCAAAGGAACATTTTGGTACGAGTCGCTTGTCCTGTATAGAGATTTCCTGTATTGCAGCGGTGTAGCACTACCAAAGAAGTATTGGGATTACATATGTTGTTTGTACTCCCCCTCCCCTCCGGGCCCTCTCCCGCCCACTTACTGCACGACCCTTGTAAATTCCCTTTCGTGCTGATTACTTGAGAACCGCTGAGCCGCCTTCACATTCCACAGGCTGGTTCAAATCTCTATTGACTATTTTTTCGGTGCTAGAGCCTCGGCGTGATCTTGGGCAGCGTCGGCGGCGTTGTGGGGTTGGGTAGTCAGTCCAGTGGGGAAAGTTAAGACACGTTCCCTCGAGCGACAGGCGCCGGCTTCGTCAGACCCCACCGGATATTCCGGACCATCATCATCTACGAGACGGGAAGTCGTACAGGAGCGTGAGAAAACCAACGAGGTGTTTTTTTTGGTTGAAGTGTGTCTGTCTACGGGAGATGATCCAGGACTCGGACGCGAAGATTAAATTAGATTGACGCCGCGTGGCGCTCTATATCCTTCGTAACCGACTTTCAGAGCAGGTGTCCCGTATCTCCTCCTCGGGATCGGTGGCGAGCGTGGGGGATGAGAAGGCGGCGCAGCTTGAGAGTCCGCCGCACTGGCAACCGACGGCAGATGAGGGTGGCGTTGAGATGAGGCAACTTCTGAAGATCTCGAAGGGGAAGGTCAACCATTTCAATACACTTTCGTCTCATTGGTAAAGACAGCAAGGTTTCGGTTCAAATAAAGCAATCTCAAAATGGACTTCAAAACGCGGGGCTTTCATAGCCTCTCGTAGACAGACGCTAATAAAATTGTGCTCGTGGGCTCACATGTTATAGGGCTTTCAAACATTAAACATTCGGAAATCTGTGATTGAGGGAGATATGCAAATATGATGGACATTAACGTGGCAAACCCATTCTCAGGCCACTGTGCCCACCCTCATCCATAAAACAATGGCGAGCGCGGTACATCCGGGAGCCTCGGGCTTCTTGTGTTTCAGCCGCTGAAATTTTTACACCTCGCTGAAATACACCTCGCTGAAATAGGGGTTCCAAGATTTACGATGCAAACGTCCTAAGGGCTGGGGCGTCGTCGAGAAGAAGATCCGAGCATCAACCAACGTTGCGGGCACGTTCGTAGGCGGGTTTTTTTACGTTTCTTGTTACTGTTCAACTTCCACGCGGATCCTTCCCGACGCGTTCCAAGGATTGAATCTCGCGGTCCGTGGCTAGGCTGTAAATTTCAACCTGATAACCTGATCATACTGGACAGCAGACAGCGGCTCCCGTCTTCAAGTTCTTGCTATATTCCAGGGTTCTCGGCAGAAGGGACCGTGGCGATGGTGGCGTCCAGCAAAGTAACCAGGGGACCGCCCTCCTTTCCTTGACAGCCAATGGCGTTCGAAAAGGGTCGACACATCAAGAGCCGGTCTGATTAGGCAGGTTGCGCCATAGCCGCACGCGGCTTTCAAAGCCGCCTGCGGGGTTGTGCTCTTTTGCTCCCGAGGATTGCCATGATTACTTTATAACATTCGCATGCGATTAGTTTGCGCACAAAAAAGCCGCATGCGGCTTTGCGCAACCTGTCTATTGGCAGGAAGGATGTATAACCGCGGTGGTCCCAATAAGGAACATACGGGGACTGCGGTACCACATACACGGGCCTCTACGTTGTACTACAGACTATGGAGCTCCATCGATACAACAATATACAATCCAATAGATCGCATATCTCTCACGAAACGACCTGCATAAATGTGAAGGAAGCTAGGGCCGGATGACATTTAAACCTACTTCGCCAGCCGCTGAATAGTCCTGCTCGACGCAACCCTCCGATGAAGAAAGTCGTAGTGAGAAACTTACGCGAGTAATCAGCGCGCAATCTCGGATCGCATACGAACATGTCTTCAAGGAATGACTTCCTCTTATCCACGAGTGGAGCATGGCCTATGCAATCGAGCGGGATTGAAATCCATTCCAGTGTTTGTTTCCGTCTGAAGGGATGCTCTCCTTCACCTGGACATATCTGTATGCAGAGCAACCTGGCTGCGCGGTAGCGGGTAGACATGGAGCGTGAACTCTGATACATCCGAACCTAGATCGCCACGATGTCAGAGTGTTTACCTCCGATCAACAAGGAAGGTAGTTCGGGACGCTCACCTCTTCCCCGGGAAGAGGTGAGCGTCCCGAACTACAGGTGCTTCGCCGTTGGCGTCCTGGAGAAAGTTGTGCCTCCGGTGACTCACCGGGACGATGTCAAATATGGAGATGTTGAGAATCTCCCCCCTATCCTGACCGCGCTCCGACAATATTCAAGGGCCCATTCATCTCCATGAAATGTCCCACATCCGAGTCACAACTTGCTAGACGTAAGTAATTTCGTTGCTAACTGCCGACTCAGCAACAGCTGGCCACTCTTTGGGTTGGCAATGCGCACATCGGCGGCCTCTTACAAACGCCCCATAGTGTGTTTTTAAGATCGGCATCGAACTAAATTTTCAAAAATCCACTACTTAACATGGGAAACACGGTCTGTGCAACTAGAACCCGAAAAGAGATCAAGCGACACCCTGCGACGCCTGTCCCTTGCTCTTCACATCGGTGGCGATGTTGGTGGTCAGCTTCGTCTGCTCCTCCTTCAAGCTCGCCTCCAAATCCGTCGTGTCCGTCCCTGCCGCGGCGGCTTGCGCGATCTTAATCTTGATCTGCTGCACCTCGCCCGTGAGCTTCAGGACCTTGTTCTTGATCTTCCCGACTTGGAGGGCGTCGGCTGGGACGGCCGTTAGCATTTGGATCAAGTAGGAGGGACAGGACGGCAGGGAGAGGGAGGGAAGAGGAAAGAAAGAGGGGAAGACATACCCGCAGCGCCAGACGCAGCGGCGATCTGGGGGTTGAATTGGTCCGTCTCAGCGTCCTCGGCGGCCTCGCGCATCGTGCCGAGGTTGTCGAGCGAGGTAGCGTCGACGGTGGTCAGGTCAGCCGGGAAGGGGTCTACGTACGAGATGTCGGGTCAGCTCTCTAAAAGATGAATAGAAGGCGGAGGATGGGAAACGCACCGACAAACACGGCATTCGCCTCTGCCTCCGCGTTACCCGCAACCCCGTCGGAGATCTGGAACTGGTCATAGCTTGGATGGACGTCAATAT
The DNA here is from genome assembly GCA_029282495.1 of Mycena albidolilacea. Classification (NCBI taxonomy): domain Eukaryota; kingdom Fungi; phylum Basidiomycota; class Agaricomycetes; order Agaricales; family Mycenaceae; genus Mycena; species Mycena albidolilacea. Next base: position 135,920 of record JARIHO010000124.1, on the reverse strand, counting down.
ACCGATAGGCTGGCTGAGCAGGGCTGACTGACCTCTGCAGAGCAAAAGAGAATGCAGCGCGCTTGGAGGGAAGCGGCGCGGCGAGGACGGCGAGGGCCGGGACAAGGAGAGCGAGGGCGGTGGTGAAACGCATTGCTGATTGTGTGAAGAAAGGGAGAGGCAAGTCAAGTCAAGTGAATGAGACTGGCTGAGGCAGGTAGGTGGACCGTAGAAAAGAAAGTGAATTCGCCGTCAAGACGAGGGAAAAAGATGGGCAAAGTTCAAAGCTGAGGGACGCAGCAGAGGGCGTGGGGACTTTATAGCTCTACAGGGCGTGGCCATCGCAACGGGAAGAATCTCGGAGAAGATGAGCGGACTGGACCCGGACCGAGATAGGTCTTCCATCAGATCCTTGGCGGTTCGGCTCCCGCTTTCGTTAGCCAGTTCACAACGAGTTCACAGGGTGGAGAAAGTGCGCAAGTCCAAGAGGCACACAGAGCGATGATCGTTTTGAACAGAGGACAGAGCATGCTAGAGCCAACATCCTCAATGCATAGAGTAGACCATGAAATCGATGTACAAGACAGTCCACGAGCCTGCGAAGCGGTAGGTCCCATCACCATCTCTAATTTAAAATTGGTGATCAGCGAGATGCGATCGTCCGCGTCCGAAATATCCGAGTTGTGGAGCTGAGCCGAGACTCGGCGATCTACTTGGTACAAAACTATTGGTGAACCATTTGTGTAGACCAGCACGCGCGTGCAGATGAGCCTTTTACGGTTCTCCACATATAGCGTCGAGATGTACACGTTATCGACGCGGGCGCCGCCGTGCCTGGATCTGTTTGCAGTTGCTATATGTTACCGGCCCGCCAGCCTGTATACTTTTACTCCGAGTCCGAGGACCTGGCTGGACCTGGCATCGCGTGCGGCTCGCGTGTGGGCGACTAGGAGGCAATTGCTCAGAGTCGAAATTTCAACACAGCGCAAGGCAACGCTCTATCTCCTAAAGCCAATCTAAGTAACTTGCAATGTAACTAGTTTGAAAATTCCAAACGGATTCAGAGCGTACATAGTAGCATTTGCGTTCATCTCGGGCTCGGGAAGTTCGGGGATGTACGCTAATTTCGTGGCAGGAAGGCGGCTGGCAACGCGACGCGAATATGATGGACCTGGATTGGACATACAGCGTGGAAGCAAGTGCGGCGCTGAATCAAATATATATGCGAACAAACTTTAGTCGAGACTTGAATATGGTAGAAAAACCTCAAACTTGACCCGGCGCGGATTCGAGTTTGAAATTCGGTTTGTTTTCCTGTTGTTCGCTGGGTTGCGTCTTTCTTGTTTCACTTGTGGATTGGGACGTGGACTGACTGAACCACAATTGACTCCCAGATTCCGACGCGGAATGGATAGTTACTTGACCAGTTAAATGTTCAACTTTCTAGGGATGATATAGTTGCCCACGCACACTGGCATACCCAAAGAACGTTGCCATGACGGCCACACGACCGATAAACGGGTTCCACACAAACACAACGTAGATGCGCACCTCGCGCAACCGAACCCAGAATCCAAGGTGTGGATCTTCTTCAATGTTTGTTAAGTCATAAATTCCCAGTGAAAGAAACGATCCGAGCGCAACGAAAGAAAAACTTCGGCAGTTTTTGGGTCATGGCTCGGGCCCGAGTCGAACGGGCGGCTCACATAAGGAGGAAGAGGGTTATACACGGATATGGATGCGCACCGCGCGACCGAGCCTTGTTTCAGAGCTTGAGTAACTTGAATATCCACTGGCACAAATAGCTGTCTCTCTGAAAGATCGTTTTTAGAAGAATATTTCCTACATTAAACACTCAATTCCTCCCTTCCCCGCGATGCATAAACTCCCAACACGCCTTCCCCGGCTCGATCCCCAGAATCTCCTGCACCTCCTTCATGCTCATCTCGCACAAATGGCGCACATTCCTGATCTTCGTCGTCACATACTTCACATTCTTCGCCGTAATCCCCGGCAAACACCGCAGCAGCTCCTCCGCCGCCGCGTTCACCCCCGCGCCCGCGTCGGGGTCCTCCTCTGCACCGACGGCGATCGCCATGCGCGGGTCGGGCTCGGGCATGTTCGCCTTGAGGTCTGCGAAGATCTCGGCGGTGGCGTAGGGGGAGGACGCCCAGATGATGCGTACTCGCGGGAAGGAGAGCATGAGGAGCACAAGCTTGGATTGCAGCAGCGGGGAGGCGTATCCATCTTGCTCAGAGGGCCCGCCCGATTTTTTGGGCGGGTACTTGCCCGTGGGTTTCGCATGCGATTTGATGTCGGACACAACCTATGACACGTAATGAAACCAATGGAACTGGCAATCAAACCGTAAACGGGAAATCGCACCTCGAGAGAGAACGCCTTGTCCTCTTCGAACTCGATGAGAAGTACTGGGTGTTTGTAATGCACCGACATGAGCTCGCACTGGGTGTATCTGCCTCGACATTAGCACCTGCACTCGACGCTGATGTCGTTACCACTCACAATCGTCCGCTATTAAAGCTCGATATGAGATCGGGCAAGCTCTTACGCTCGACACAGATATCCGGCGTCAATATGTAGTCGCCGACAGTCAGCGTTGCTGGGATAACCAGCACGTTGGATGCGTGTATAAGCGATGGCAAGGTCGACCGGAACTCGCGCATGTCGACGATCACCTGAACCAACCGCCCTCAGTGCGAACATATTCAATCCAGATAGGGAACGTACCTGCGACGGCTCCTTGCTTATCTCCCGGCGCCCTCCCGCAATCCGAGTGCTGATCGTCTTGATGATGGCTTCGCCTCTCGCGTCGCCACGGTCCTCGAAAATCGGCAGTAACATAGACTGACGCCCTGCGAGTCAGCATGCAATATGTTGGAAACGGGTTGCGACTAACCCCTCGCTCCTTAATCAGCCGCTGGAAGCAATCCTTCTCTTTCCGAATCCCAGCCAGATACTTGTGTTCTTCACACGAGTTACCGTATATCATATGATACACGCGGAGACTGAGCCCAGGGTTCGAGCTTCGATAGACCTGGGAGAGTGGGAGGTCAACGGTCGATCGAGGTATATATATCATGGGAAGGAGATCTAGTCTTGCCTCTATGCGCCGGATGAAGTCCATGCTAGGCTCGTACATAACGATGAACCGGGGCTGCAATTCCGCGAGCATGCGATCGTCCGTGTCGTCCGAATACGGGCGGACAAGTACCGTCTGCTGCGGCACCAGCAAGCCGTAATTCGAGTCGAATTCGCTTTCAAAGTCGGTCGAGTCGAAATTAAACAGGGTTTTGTCGTCCAGGCTGAGCGCGAGTGTTGCGTCGACGTCTTCAGTGCTCTGTGCTGCCCAGCTGGACAGATATCAATATCGCACGTCAGTGGTGCATCCCAACAAGGCGAATCTGAAACCCCTCACAAATCAGCAAGCGTATTCGCTTCCGAGCGGATGGTCCCCAGCGCGGTAATGGCCTGCACAGGAGTTGAACGCGCGGAGGAGGCCGCCGCCGCCGCCGCAGGTGCCCCACCCCGTACCCGCCGCCGGCCCGCCGCCCTATCGGCCTTTTCGCGATCCTTCCGCTGCAGCGCCTCGCTGATGCCCTCCTTGGCGCCGTACATGCGCTCATACCCCTGATTCGGGCCCCCATGCCCGGACGAATCGGGTAGCCCGAACCCAGGCAGGCCATCTTGCTTCCGCTCTGCGAGCTTGCGCTTCCACCAGAGGTAGAGTCGCAGCTTGTGCAGCATCATCGGGCGGCCCTGCGCGCCCTTGGGTGCAGATGAGTCTCTGGTCGAGAGAAACTCCGAAATGAGCGTGCAGGTCCGCGTCGAGGACGCCATGATTAGTACGATATTCGTGCCGGGTGAGGCTGAGGGTGTGAAGCATAAGTAAATCGCCTTGCCCATCAGGGCCGCGTGTCAGCCCACCTGGTGGCTTGCGGACGGACTCCATTTTCAGGATCTCCGACTCGACTTCTTCGAGGATTTCGGAAAGCAGGCTCCACTTCGGCAGCTCCTCCAGAACGGGATCGATCCCGTCGGGAAGCCACTTGGGGCGCTTTTCGGTCGAGTCGGCGACTTGGCCGGCGATCTCGTCCATGGTGTTCCAGTCGTCGTCGTCGTCATCCGCGTTTTGCGGTGGTAGCCCCCCGACAAACTTCGCCGTCGAAGTGATTGTATAACACCGGCGTTTGGCCACCTCGAATATGATGTGCGCCGCGTCGCTAATCATCCACGGGGAACGATTTTGCTTGACGCCCATGACCGTCACGGTGTTGGTCGCAATGAGAGTCTCAAGGTACGCGTGGAACTGGAACGCGTCGTACGTGAGGAGGTATCTGCGCCAATGCGTTACAACAAGGGGGAAGTCGAAGTAAACGCGTACAATAGCAGGCGGCGCAGGATTCCGAGGTCGGTGACAAGCTGCTTCGTCTTAGGTCCGGTCTTGTGCCAGACCGAGTCCAGTTGCCGGCGGACGACGACATCGAACGATCGAAAGTACGCATTTTCAACGTTGAAGTCGTCGACGTCAAGCTGAGGAGGTCGAATGAGGGGATTATGATTTGGGAGGAGAGATTACCGTTGAGTTGGAACGCTTCAGCTCGCCGAGTGTTGCGGTCATGCACTGAATGATCGCATGATGTATGTCCGCCATAGACTCAGACATATTTTGCGAGAGCTCAATCACGTCAGCCCTTCGACGCTCGAGAGACTTCTTGATATCTTCCTGAAAGCTGAAGATCATAGTTAGCGTTGGAGCACCTGTGCTGGCCACGGTACTACCGAGGATAGATGTGCACCGAACGAAGCTGGAGTTCTTTCATGATATTCTTCAAGGGCGACATTCCGCTCATGATATGTTCCGGCTGGTCCGTGAAGGCCTTCAAAAACCCGGTCTTGTTCTTCTCTCTATAGAGTCGCACTATGAAGGCTTCGAGAACCAGCGCCGTCACGCTGCGAGAAGGTGAGGACCCATTCGCCATAACAGGGGGCACGCAATACCGTTCGGCATGGAGAACCAACATCCCCGTAATACGGTCTGTGGGAATGTCGCCCTGAAGCATGTCGACCACCAGGATGCGCGATGTGACGGAGAACAGTCCTCCTTTCTTGTACATCGCCTGCCTTTGGGTAGATTAGAGGACCACGAACCATGAGAATTCACAAAATAACTAGCCTGTCCTTGTTCCCGATCTCATACCCCACAACACGAAGCCCCGGTTTGCGGCATCCCATAATCCCGAGCTCCTCGCCGATTTCTGATTCCTCCTCCGGAGTGGCATTAACGAGGAGAACGATACTTCCTTCCGTCTCGTAAACCTTCATTAACGTACAGATAATCCTGCGGAGTCCAAGTCCACGCGCGAGGATGAGAAGGTCGTTCGTTGAAGGGTCATGGATGCGCTCCAGAATTGCTCTGTGAAACGGGAGCAGAGAAGACATAGTTGCGCGCCGATGTTGGTTCTGGTTTGTTCCTATCGATTGCACACTTCAGTCATCAACTTCAAGAACGGCCTGCAGGACTGCTTGGGCGTCCGAGTCAAGGAGCGCCGTCACGACCACGTGACGGGTCACGTATTTCCATTTCGGATAGTTCCGCAACATTGATTCCTTATCACACTCAAATCACACTGGCAGAATTATGTAATGCCGTCGGGTCGGTGCCTTTCTTTGACTTCCGAGAAAGCCGTACACCTGGATTGCGACCTGTTACTGTGTTGAATGTTGATTCGATCTGGATTTTTGAGGTTAGGCCAGCCTGGTGGGCGGCTGCTAGTAGGCCGACTCGGAGCAACCAATGGACTCTTTACTGGGACTCCAATCTCGGACGCGACTCGCGCGACTGCTCGGAATGGACCACATTTCCGTGTCTGAAATCACTGTACCATTCCGCCGGAGATCCGTCACCCGCCGAATCCTGATAATACTTACCTATTTCCTTATCGACTTGCCAATACTCTATGGTCCCTTTATAAGTAGTCCAATCACCACAAAATTAACCCAAAAGAACACCATTCGACGGCCCGAGGTCCATGATAGGTAGTCAGTGCACGGCGCTGCACGGCGGGAATTGAAGGCAGCGCGGGTAACAACGGGGAGTCAGGGAACAACACCTTGCCGATTGGAAATGACAGTGCCTCATTCCGCGTTGGTTCCGCGCGTATTCATTCCAACGGAGAGTCTTGCAACAAAGGGAATACGAAATCCAGTCTTCCGCCAGCTTGCTTCGACTGAGTCTGACATTACTTTAGTAGGATTTGACTGTTGTGTGGGAAACAATCAGTTCAACCACACGCTGATGCATGATGTGCGGTCAGTTTCACCCGATCATTCACCATCAGACGGGATGTTGAACTCTGCCGAGGTGATTGCCCAGCGGGGGACCACGAACGTTGTAACCTTCGTCGACAGGTGTGCCCAGATGCGTGCGGCTCCCAGAATGCACCGCCAATTTTCTCTGTCGCTTGGTACCTTTTCTTTCTGAGATTCTGCTCAAGTTTGATTCGCACGTGATCGAAGATTATAACTTTTTTGCTAGCCGAGCTACACAGCCGGTGCCATGGTGTTTCGCTTCCCAAGCTTAAGAGTCGAGGGCTCCCATCACTTGATTCACTTCACACCTTTTTTCGGCGCCATCCCGCTCTCCCGCTCTCGCAATGCCTACCGCCAACTACACAATCGACGATGTTAGCCCGCTAATTCAGTATGCACCTGCGGGGGCCTGGTCGGCGGGCAAAGCGGCGGATCCGTCTAGTTCCAAGTGAGCAGTGACAATCTAGATGCTTCAAAATCGTGATGCTCACCTCCGGGAAGATATTTCGACAAGACATTCACGCTCTCCACCGCGAAAGGGAGTTCCGCGTCCTTCACCTTCACGGGGAACCACGTTTGGATATTCGGTGCGAAGCGGGCGAACCATGGTGAGACTTTCGTTCTTGAAGCACGAATCCGTCTTGAAGACCAACTACTTGCGCAGGCCCGTATAGTGTGACCATTGATAAGACCACCACCCAATCCGACGGCTTCTCCACTGCCGACAACTTTACCGTGCTCTTCGACTCGGGATCGCTAACGCAGAGCCAACATACCATCGTTATCACCAACCAGCAAATCGACGCCAAGAAGCAGTATCTGGATGTTGACTATGTATGTAGATGCGCATATAGCTCCTTAATCCTGATTCACGACTCACATATATTAGATCACCTGGTCGACAGACTCCCCTTCAGACTCAACGAAAAATGTTCAGTTGGATGACAATGCCTCACAGTTCTCCTATCAACCCTCTGACGCTTGGAAGACGGATCTGCCCAGTGATATGTCGGGCTTTCAGGGTGGCAGTGGCCAGTGCGTGCCGTTCTCCTCCTTGAAACTCTCAATTGATAAAATCAACGACAGTGTAACTCAGAATAAGGATGCATCGGCAAAACTATCGTTTTCCGTGCGTCCTCATTTCTGACCATACTGTTTTTCTAATCCCAAAATCATACCCTTGCAGGGCGACACCATAGCGCTCTTCGGTCCTGTCGGCCCTAAACTCGGGCCATACGCTATCAAGATCGACGGGAAGGATGCCGGCACATTCAACGCCCAGAAAGAGAACTACGCGGCGCAGACGGCGCTGTACCACGGCGACGGCCTCGGCGCGGGCGACCACACGCTCGAGGTCATAAATCAACCGACGTCCACCGACCAGTTCCTGGCGATCGATTTCGCGCTAGCTGTAGCTGTTCCTTCTTCCAGTTCAAGTTCTACTAGTCTCTCGTCCTCCGCGTCCGCGTCTGCCTCAGCTAGCGTAAGTGCTAGCGCCGGCCACAAGATGAGGTACCGTTCATTTCATTTTGATGTTCGTCCGTTAGCTGACGTGTTCAACTATTGCTAGTGGTGTCGAACTCGGGTGAGAGCGTTCATTCATTATCCGATAATCCCTCCCAGCCCTGAGCCAACATCTAATGCAGCGGTTTTATCGCCGCGGGCATTGCCGCCGTCTGCCTCACTGCAACAATTGTGGGGCTGATATTCCGCCAGATGAACCGCCGCACGAGCCGGCGCGAGGCGGTCGGCGGGACCACAGACGTCGCGGCCTTTACCAACTCCGGTGGTGCGATCAGCCTCAAGCCCGTCCATTCGCACCCAGAATCGGAGACGGCCCACCTGCTCGACCCGCGGAGTACGGTCTGAGCCGATATTACTTTTTTTTTCTCTTTCCCTCGGCTTAGCCTGGGGCCAGCTGAACCGAGCGCTTTTAGAGTGCAACATCATTTAAGATGTGGTTATGTATTTGCTTTACTTATTGGTATCTCTGGTGTTATATTGTTTTAGATGGGTAACCCAGATGGGCTGGGTTACACCTCAGAGGTTGGAAACCATTAACCAGGTTAACCGGTTAAACCGGCGTTGGTTAAATCATTCAATGTGGGCCTGTACTTCTATGAGGTGCATAGCCTGCGCAAATGGTTGCACACGGTTAAACAGAGTTCAACCAAGGTGGTTTAACCGTGTTGAAACTGTTAACATTCTCAAATCTTGTACATTTATTGTTTAACTATACATGTTTAATGGCTGTTTAACCGTGGACTTAAACTGTTGTTCAAAGGTCCGTTGCAATCCGTTTAACCATGTGATTAAACCACCGTTTAACCACGTGATTAAACCGCCGGTATACTGAGGGCCTTCAGAAGAAGGCAAAGAGGCAGTTCCTGATGTATGAACTCGCCTGCGGTCATCACGCCAAAATTGGAATAACTGATCAGCATCTTTTTCACCCACAATTCAAAAATAAATTCTCAACTTACCCTAATCAACGATCCCAAACATCTGCACCAAATCCCTATACTCAGGCGGCGAGATGAACTCCAGACCTAGGGGAGCCCAGCTCCAGCGATTCGAGCAATATCTTGTCCCATCTGCGGAGATAGAGAACGTTAGCAAGGGAATTGGGTAACAATCGACACTTGGAATGAAGATGAAACCCAATTGGGCGACGCCATGCAGGGACGTTGCGATGGAAAAAATGAAATGAAGACGGAGAGCTCACAAACAACGTAACACCGTTGAGATACAGTCAACGGCCCTGTCCAGCTCGTTCGGCACAGGTGTCCTGCTGGTCGGTTTTGTGCTGGATGCAAAAAGGGCTTTCCAAGTCCACGAGCCCTGTGTGAGATATGAGTTGGGTGGGGAGGATAAAATAAACAAAAAGAAGAGGAAGTACATAGGGAGGACTGCGAGGACAACAACAATCAGTGCTGCTGCCGGTGTGCTGAAGTGGATCCAGCCTTGTTTATTTGCAGGGTTGCCGCTATCGGATGGGTGGGTTGCGCCATAGGATTGATCAGCCGCGGTGTTTGGCGCGCAAGATAATGTGGCTGATGTGGTGTGGAGGAGTGTGGTCGAGTTATTGAGCACTGAAGGTGGATAGGCATCAGAGTCGTCACAGAGGGATCCACCTGCAAGCACCGGACGGATGGGCTGAGGGCCGTGGGCATACTGCGATTCCCAACAATGGAAGAGTGGGGAGAGTAGGCTCGAGTCCAGCCTGTTGTATCGAAATCTTCGTGTCGATAGACAACACATAGATTTCAATACGACAGACGGTCTGCGGTCTATGGGGAGAGAGGACTCTGAGGAAGAATGGAGAGAAAGGAAGAGACACATGTACCGTTCAGTGGAATTGAAGCTTACAACGAGTTAAAAAAGTTCCCAGAGACAAGAAAGCGGAGGCCTGCATTGTTGCGATTGCATGTAAGTGTTAGAATTTGGCGCTGATCGGCGACCTGCTCCGAGCTACATGCCAGACACTTGTTGGTAATATTAACAGCAAGTATGTACGACATATAGAGTATATATACATGGCACTATTATGTACGTACTTTTCGCGTTGGTACCCGTAACACTGGTCTTCCGTCCCTCAGGCACTTTCCGTTGTAGCATCGCTGTGGTCCTGTGGTCCTCGTGCAGGCCGTACTCCGTCCCCTCCTTGGCTTCCGTTTTCCTACAGTAAGGAGAATGTTGACGGCGGCAATTAAATAGTGTATAATATTATATACAGGTTAAACCAACTGATCAAACTTTGAGGTTAAACATTAGAGGTTAAACATTAAATTGCAGTTAAGTGGATGGTTTAACCATTGGGCCTTCGCAGCAACCAGATCCGTAATGTGGTCCTGTCATAAGGTTAAACCACGGTTTAATCGCTTAACTCAGTTAATGATTTGAGACCTCCCTGGTTTAACCTAGCTCATCGGGAAGTCGGCATCGCTGCTGCAGCTGCATGCATATCGAGAGCAGGTGTGCCATTTTTTGTTTCAATACAAGTCCATTTACTTCATTTATCGGCCTCTTCCATGTTGTTGGCGAGGCCTATGTCAACCATCCCTTCTTTCAAGTTGATCGTGCAGATGACTGGGTGGCTCCTGCACTGTTCATTGCACGGATGCGGCTCATGCGTGGCGAGGCCTATGTCAACCATCCCTTCTTTCAAGTTGATCGTGCAGAGGACTGGGTGGCTCCTGCACCGTTCAATGCATGGATGTGGCTTATGTGGGAGCTAGAGGAGGAGCGAGGATGCAAGGTCGACCGTTCAGAGTTGGCTCAGAGGCAGGCTCAATCCGTAGTTACACTCCTGGTTCGTCTGTTGCTGTCAGCCCTCCTCACTCTCGCACCATGTTGCTGGTGGGCCACTCTGATCGCCTGTCGCGCTCACCGCACATCCAAACTCTCGCCGCAGCTACAGCACTGGTTCTGGTTTCTCATCTCGTGCTGCTTCCCTGGATGCAGATGCTATCCATTCCTTTGACCTCGATATCCCACCTATGATATTGCACGTTGAATCACCTCCTGCTACCCCTGAGACCGCCGCCATTCTGCAAGAGACTGCTATGTCGAAAATCTGTGAGTGAAGTTCTGCCTTCATTTTTGCACACTAGATTAATCTTGTATTTTCCAGCTCGGTGCAGAGGCAAAGGCAAAGGCAAGCCGGTGGAGGAAGACCCGATCCCCACATTAAAGTCACTCATGAGCTCTACGTCAACTGCATCATCCCAGTCACCATCCTGAACTTGAATCTCCCTCGTGTGCCCGAATGCCTTCCACCTTACAGTTTGATGCCGTTAATTACTCTCTTTATAAAATTACATGTGTCCATCCGAAGCCTTTTTAAACTCCGCCTTTAATCTATCATTCCGGCAGCTCCTTGCTGGACCTCCTTCAAAGTCCTCAAACATTTATTTAATCGCTTTCCTTGCTACTCTGGGTTTTTCGTGGCAAAATTCGCTCTCTTAGGAGCTTAGGAAGGGGATGCGAGGCCGCAAAGCAGCCGAGCAGCCACTTGTTGAGGTTTAAGAGAGTGTTATATCCGTGTCGGAAAAGGCCGGAAGGACAGAAAGTCGGATATGGCCGGAAGTGATACCACAAAGGTGAGCAGGTACACCAACTAAGTTGGCTCGGAGATGGAAAGACAGAATCAGACCACGGAGCGATGCGGAGGCAAAGCACGTTAATTTTCAACTAAAGATACTGTAGAACATAATACATATTTATACTAAATACGGAGATAAGTCTAATGCGGAAAGAAGTAAGTAAAAGACAATAAGTACAGTGAAAGACAATAAGAACAATAAGAGGGAAGCATGGTTGCATAAGTCATATGTTTAATTTGGGGAACACTCAGAAGACCTTCATTGCGAAACCCCAAAGAGCGTGTGTCAACGGAACAAAGCCGGATGCAACTGGTATAGGCGGATACAAGTCGGAGTACGACTTGCGTCCGGAAGAGTTGGACAAGTCGGAGCCGAGGCTCCGAATTAAGATAGCCGGAGGAAAGTCGGAAGATAGCCGGAGGATAGCCAGAGACGGCACGGTCATAACAGAGAGCCTCTTAAAATTAATTACAGTTCGATGCCATGGGGCAAACACAGAGGGGCGAGTGTGGCGCAAAGGCATGGGGGCGAGGGGACACAGACAGAAATTCCCGCTACCTTTAGGTACGGGTTCTTATATATGTCGCGATCAAAATCCTTTTGAGTGTGCATCACATTTTTGTCAGCAGGTTTCGCGTAAGCACATCTTCTCCCTGCCAAATTACTTCGGCTGCTGCAAAGCCGTTCTGCTTGCCGATGGTTGCCGTTCAGGAGCTCGTAATTCTGCTTATTCAAGAGGGGAACACAACTCGCTTCAAGTTCAAACAGTCCCTGTGAGATTGATTCATGTCCAGCATAGTATGATCTCTGTCCCTTGAATTATAACAAACTTTTGCAGCAGGGTTTGATCAGTTCTCTCAGATTTCGAGCTGGACATGCAGGTTCAAATACTGAACATGGAATCAAAGTTGAGCTGTCACTATGTTGGTTCTCGGTCAAGAGATTTCTAAATGTCGCCATCCTAATTAGGCCACTGGTATACCAAATGAAAGATACCTGATACCTTAGGTTTTTTTCTGTGGCCCAATGCGAGCTGGTTGGTGCGCCGGCACCGACCGAGTGAGTGTTGGGCCACCTGCATTACTAGACTAGTAATGTTTTCAATCAATTAATTGTAGTTCAAAAGGCCTGTATGTTTCCGGGTAGTGGGCTCTGCCGCTTGTCGGCCTTACTGGCCTTATGTGTAGAGAGTGGCGCGACAAGGGTCGGCACGGTGATAGCCGATCACACAAAGCAGATACACACCAATCCCACTTACTGCTCAAATCCCACTGTAGAGGACAAAATAATAAAGTTCATCATCAAAAATAAGACTGAGCGAGTCCCAGTCCCATTATTCTAGTATATACTCCTCAGCACGGCCCGGAGCATGGCCAAAATCTCTCTGGAATTCCGGGAGAGTTTGATGAATCAGTCAAAGAAGTTTTGCAGATTATATGTATGGTCTACCTTGTGTCTTGGACCGGCAAAAGAAAAAAAACATCAGATGCCGATCGGCACTAAGTTCTTAAGGATTAGGGTTAGCCGTGTACAACATTGCGATGTTCTCAGGCTTACAAATTTTCTGCGCACTATCCTGGAGTGAATACATGTGTTGGGACTGGTGTTGGCCAATATGATTTCGGAGGGTTTAGCGGTGAGTGATGAGGGACTTGCTTTGGTAAGCGCTCGAGGGCACATTCTTTTGGTCTTGTTTGGTCTGATGTGATGGCATCAGGTACTCATATCGTTTTCGTTCTACTACTTAAATGAGCACCTAATAATACCGCATACCACCCTCTAGTAGAGGTGTCATACTGCGTAGATGGCCCCTCTATTAGAGGGTGGAAATGTTAGCCCAGGGCTCCACGCAATAAACCATGCAAAACCTCGCAAAAAAACACGCAATATTTCGCAATAAATAAGGTGGGAGGACTTGGAGGCGTGCAGGCAGGTGTTCTCGGCATGTTCCGGCATACCTGTCATACCCAATGTGTCAGTGTCATAAACCATGCAAAACCTCGCAAAAAAATATGCAATATTTCGCAATAAATAAGGTGGGAGGATTTGGAGGTATGAGGGCGGGTGTTCTCGGCATGTTCCGGCATACCTGTCATACCCAATGCATCAGTGCCATAAACCACGCAAAATCTCGCAAAAAAATGTGCAATATCTCGCAATAAATAAGGTGGGAGGACTTGGAGGTGTGAGGGCAGGTGTTCTCGGCATGTTCCGGCATACCTGTCATACCCAATGTGTCAGTGCCATAAACCACGCAAAACCTCGCAAAAAAACACGCAATATTTCGCAATAAATAAGGTGGCCAAAAAAAAAATGTCAAATGAAAGTAAAATAAGGCTCAATACAATGCGCACTAACCGCCTGCTCTCAACAAAAAAGACCAAACAAGTAGCCATGAAAGCAAGAAAAAAAACACAGCCTGAGTGCCTATGCCTGCCCGACATCAGCTTCTCCCACTTGTAGTCATCCTCGCCATATCATAAATAAACTCAGAGAGCTCCTTGCCCTCCTCCTCCTTGCCTTCATTGTCCTTTATTCTGTGTCTCTTCCTCCCTCTCCTCTTCAATTGCCCTGGCAGCATCCAGTAGTTCCTGGCCACCATGGCTGATATCAGCTACCGCTGTTCCATCCAGCACATCCTCAATACAAATTTCATTATCTTCGTCAAACTCCAAGTCTTTCTCATTATTGTAGCTACGCAGTGCATCTAGAGTTTGTTGTTGTGTAGAGCTCAGTGCTAAGGGACCTATAAGCCATCTGGTATTAAAATAGAAATTCAACTCACCAGAATTCCAAGCTTCAAAGTCTTCAGTGTGCTTGACACAATATTCGTCTTGTGCCTTCCTGCTCTTCAAATTGACCTGCTTGAGAGTGGTAGGTTGAAAGGAGCTGCCCAATACCACAGACTTTCTAGAAGCACTACTACCAGATTTTTTTTGTTGGACATAAGGAAGCGGGCAGGAAGTGTCACATCAAAATGCGTTACGTCACATCGCGTGATCTGACAGCGGTCACTTCCTTCCTCTCTGCCACCACCATCTCTGACTTGTTGGCTGGCTAGCTGTCTTCCACTGCTCTAACATCCATCTCCCTTGGATATACACCTCTCGGGGCTCTTCTCTGGCTCTTCCAGCTCTTTGCAGGAGTTGTGCCACTCACCTGTGCCACTCATCACTGATGCGTCCCTCTGGTCCATGGGTAAGTTTTTTTTGCTCCATTTCTCTTTCTTTACTTCACTCCACTACCCTACCTCTGTAAACCACCTGAGAGACTGAGATCCGACCCTGGAACTATGGCAGACTCAGTGTTTGAGGGGGGCTCTTTTTTTCTTTCATAAAATGTGGAGTAATCCGCCAGGGAGACTGAGATCCGACCCTGGAACTATGGCAGACCCTGCATATCCACTTTTTTCATGTTTTTTGACATGTTTTTTGCCCGCCTCCCTTTCTATTCTCAACTTTTCTGACAAATTCTTGTAGCGTCAAGGCGAAGGCTACGGTCCGGGAAATGGAAGACAATGCACACCAACTTACCCAGTCTGAGGTTCTTCTTCACCACCGGCAAGCTCAAGAGCCCTATCCTGCAGTGTCTTGGGGAGTCTCTCTCGGTGGCGGGCAGCTTGTATGTGTCTGCTCCTCCCTTTATCACTCTGTTAATCGTCTTCCAGCGACAACCTCCAGACTACCGCCCAAAATACTCGGGTCACCGACGAGCTCTTGGCCAGTGATTGCTTCAAGCGACTTTCGGGGTGGGCTAACTGTAAGATCGCTCCCTCTTGATCCTTCTTGCTGTCTGAAGATTGTTACCAGTACTTTTTTGGACATTTGCTCCTCTCCTTGCGGCATTCGTCGAGGCACAGATGACCATCCTTGCTGAGTCCCAGCCATCCTTGGTCTGGAACTTCGTAGGGTCGGTCTTTGCAGCCTGCACCTTCAACTTTGGGCCACACGCAATCACTGTCCCCCACCTTGACTTCGGGAATCTCTCTTGGGGCTGGTGCACCATCACTGCCCTTGGCCGCTTCAATCCGGATCTTGGGGGATATCTCGTCCTCTGGGATCTCAAGCTCATCATCTGATTTCTGCCCAGATCGACTATCCTCATCCCCTCCGCCATTATCCGGCACTCCAATTCACCCGTTGCCGTCCATGAGTTCCGAGTGTCTTTTACCCAATACACAGCCGGAGGTCTGGTTCGTTGGATCAGAAATGGGTTTAAGACGGATGGCGAGTTTGAGATTACTGCTTCACCTGGGGAAAAGCAAGCTCAAGACGACAAAGTGGAAACAAGATGGAAGCAAGGCGTTGCTATGTACTCTACCTTAGATTCTCTAGATTTAGATAGTGTGTCGAGTCACCACATTTTGTAAATACCCTGTTTTCTTGTATGAATGCTTGTGCCTCTTCAAACACCCCAATTTGTTTGACTCGACCGAGTGAAAGGGCTTTCAGGCGAATCGGCCAAATGTCCGAAGCTTTGGAATTGGATGCCGATAGGTCAGAAAAAAAATTGTGGTACAATTTCTAGCAAGCCAGCATGCCTCGCAATTTTTCTGAGGGTGTTCAGATGCCAAATAAACCATATATGTAAAAACCAGATCATCCGGGGCTGCACAAAAAATGTAATTAAATGATTTGTTGAAAGTCGCGAACCCGCTCAACTTTGAAGCACTTTACGGTATTTGCCATACAAACAAAAGGCATCTTTTGGTCTTGACGCTCATCCACCACCAAAACAATTCTTGAAAGCTCATAATCTGTTAGCTCAATGACTGACAGCAATCGAGGCAACGTTCTTCGCAATTATTATTCCCGGTACGAAGCTAGAACATTTATTTTAACCGTCGTAACCAGTAACTCGTCAAATAGAAAGCAAGAGATACTCAGAGAGAAGGCTCACATTCGAATGCAAAGTGAAATCTTTGTCCTACCCTCTGTTGCTCATACTCATTTCTGCATCCAGACAGCGCCAGACTCGTACGGAGGGAGCCAGGCAAATTGCAAATGCAAATCGCCGAAAGTATGATGCTGAATATAGAGACGCGTGGGTGGTGTTTTGTTCATGAACTACTGTAAGATTGAGTACTAATAATAGCTGCTATGCTGTGTCGTCGGTGGGTACAATTATTTTGCAGACCCCCGAGCCTCCCACCGTATTTACAAACAGACCAGGAAATACTTGAAGAAAAACAGAGTGGACAAATTTTTCAAGTATTATACTCCTCTGCTCAACGAGTTCAACAGGGATCTTGCGGGTGTTAGGGTTCCAACAGGGGAGGAGGATGGAGATGATGAGGACAGGCCAGCATTAGAAGGCAAATCACAGTCGTAGGACAGCCAATTCTGTTCCCTTTTTTCTGGATAAAATTCAAATATAATGGTCTCAACTTGGGTTGCAGGGCTGTAAGAATAGAAGAGTGTTCTGTATCAATATAAGAGCAGTCTAAATGCTTATCAGTGAATTCTTTGCGCTCGAGGAGCGCTCACGTAAAGGTTACGGCATTATGATTGATGGTCCGCCTGTTTCTCTTCCCCGCCATGCCCCGCACAAGTCCCCAAATCTGTTTCCCCTGGTCAAACACTCCGGGCCCCCTCCACCTGATTGCTCTTCCTGCTGCCCATCGAGTACCTGGGACACAATTTTCGAGGGTACACCACTCATGACCAACATCAAGCCTGACACTACTGGCCAGTCTATCTGCAGGGCAATCTTGGGGGTTTGGATGTGACTCAGTGGGTGGCATCCTTATTCTATTTTCTGTTTTCTTTTTTTTTTGGGGGGGTGCACACACCTCGTCGACTCGTCGACGACTTGCGCGCAGGCAAACAACATGATGTTTGCCTGCATGCAATGATGCCTATGCTGTCAACAACATGATGTTCACCGGTGCGCGAGTTGTTGTGTCGTCGTTGCAGTATTCTTTGACAATCACTCACTTGCTTGTTAGCTTCTGCGACTGGGGCCAAGAAAATCGCAATGAATTGGGTCCAGTACTGGAAGAAGATTGTACTCAAGCGACACGTCATCATACAACACTGGTCCCTTGAAGGCCATCCCAGGAACCTGGCCTCCATCCACAATGTTGAGAGCATGACAAAGCTTCGCAACGCCTGGGAATCTGGAGATTGCTACTGGCAGAAGCTGAACAGTGACGAGCAGAAGGAGGTGAAGGAGATGTACGAGGAGATGGTCACATCGGGCGAGGTGGAGGAGATGGCCAGGAAGACACACATAGACAAGGGGTGAGCTCTCACAAATTCCAGCCATCTAAGGCTCTGTCGACACACAGCAAGGCGAAGGATGCACCAGGTCGACGTGTTTGGGAGGAGGATGAGACGGCTGATGAGGAGGGGACACGGCAGAAAGAGAAGGAGAGGAGGAAGGCGGAGAAGGAGAAGGAGAAGAGGAAGGCGGAGAAGGAGAAGGAAAAGGCGAAGGTGAAGGCGAGGAAGTCGGAGAAGGGGTCGAAGAAACGGAAGGCAGATGATACCACCGACCCTCGTCTGGCCACACGCCAGTCCACCTCTCGCAAGGTAGATCCCCCGAGTGCAAAACACAAGTCCACTGCCGGCGATGGTGGTTGTTAACAGAAGAAGAGGAAGTGGCAGGACGACAGCGATTCTGACGAGCCCACCCTTAAGTCCCACTCCAAGCAGGCCCCAGATGCACCGAAAAGCAGATTTGAGGTGATGCACAACAGGCTCCGGGTGTTGGCCACGGGGAAGTCAGGGTCGATCACAGCCAAGCTCCCTCCCGCTATGCACAAAGGCCCACCGGGGGTTCGACCGGGGACAGTGGAGTTCACAGCACTCGGTTTGAAGGGTATGGACGAGGACAGTGATGATGACAGTGATGATGACAACTAGACTCTTTTTTTGTGTTTTTTATATGTTTTTTTGGACACTAAATTGATTTTTTCTTGGTCTTTGTTTCCACCCCACCTCACTTGTTGTGAAATATTGTGTGTTTTTTTGCGAGGTTTTGCGTGGTTTATGCGACACATCAGGTATGACTGGTACGCCGGAACATGCCGAGAACACCTGAACCTCTAAGTCCTCCCACCTTATTTATTGCGAAATATTGCGTGTTTTTTTGCGAGGTTTTGCGTGGTTTATGGCACTGACACATTGGGTATGACAGGTATGCCGGAACATGCCGAGAACACCCGCCCTCACACCTCCAAGTCCTCCCACCTATTTATTGCAAGATATTGCGCATTCTTTTGCGAGATATTGCGTGGTTTATGGCACTGATGCATTGGGTATGACAGGTATGCCGGAACATGCCGAGAACACCCGCCCTCATACCTCCAAATCCTCCCACCTTATTTATTGCGAAATATTGCATATTTTTTTGCGAGGTTTTGCATGGTTTATGACACTGACACATTGGGTATGACAGGTATGCCGGAACATGCCGAGAACACCCGCCTGCACGCCTCCAAGTCCTCCCACCTTATTTATTGCGAAATATTGCGTGTTTTTTTGCGAGGTTTTGCATGGTTTATTGCGTGGAGCCCTAGGCTAACATTTCCACCCTCTAATAGAGGGGCCATCTACGCAGTATGACACCTCTACTAGAGGGTGGTATGCGGTATTATTAGGTGTAAATGAGGTTTCCACATGGGCAATGACCTACGAGGTCGGCATATCAAGTATGCAAATTCATGTACTGTACTTTTTCGTTCAGATCGACAGGGGGTGTGACGCGTGACCCATTTTACCTATTCGACATTTCGGCAGCCGTCGAATTTTTGCGTGACACCCCGAAAACTTCGACATTTGAACCGAAAATTTCGTATTTTTTTCACTTTTTGGGCAGTTTGGGAACCTGCGTGACCGTTTGGAGGTTCGACAGAGGCCCAAGTGACGCGTGACCTCGACCAGAGTTCGTGATCGACAGGGGGGTGCGTGATGCGTGACTACCGATTTGAAGGAAAAAGTACAGTAGCAGAAGACTGGCATTGATTACCATTTTTATGAATGGATTTTGAGATGGATTGGATCCCACCGGCAAAACCCGCGCGCAGAGGTTGAGTGAGAGAACGTAGACCTTGGAATGTGAGGAGGGCCATAAGTACAGGTTGCAAAATAACTCTGGGCTGGGCGAGCGAAGCGTGCGATTGGATGAATTGAACGTGAGTCGGGGTAGGTTAGAAACTGGCGTAAATCAGCTCTGAAATTGAATCCCAAGAATTTTAGGAGTGAATGACAGTCATTATCTGGGGGGACTGGTTCGGCAAAAATCGTGATATTGTCTTATTCACAAAAGTGCGAGGTGTTGTCCGTAGGTTCGCAGGGGTTGATCAACACAAGATCCTGCTCCAAAAGAATCTATATGAAGTTTGCTTGAACAATTCCCGTCTCAACGCAAAATCACACTTAATCACTGATTGTTTACACAGACGTTCAACCCAATGAATGGGTATCTTTCTTCCTGCCAACAACGGTGACACGTAAGGTGTTTAATCAGCCACTCTGGATTAGTAAAACGGTGTTCAAAAAACGACACCAAGCAGCGAGCTAATTAGCAAAGCAGTGTTGAAACTAAATCAGACCAAGGTGCATTCAGATACCAATCACCATGGGCAGAAGGTGACGGATTAACAAAACAGTGTTCGGATCGCACAAGGAACCCACAATGATAATCTGAACTCGCTGATTGACTGGTCGGGCCACGCGCGGCAGCGAGAAACTGGATCAAGTATGAGTAAGTCAGAGTTCAAGGAGCTGAAGAAGTAAAACATGAACCGGAGGTCCAGGTTGTTGACACTGACGAAGTCCATTGAGGGGCTGTTTGTCCACAGTGGCATGGGTTGAACTTGAATTCGGCGAGTCGGTGGAAGGGGCAGTGAAGTTGGGACTAGTTGAGGAACATGGATAAGAGGTAATGACGTTGTTTTGAGCGACATAGAAGTCGATTGAAAGGTGAAATCTGACAAAGCAGGGGTCAGAAAATCGAGCAAGAGGAATGGATGGGATCGTAGGGAGTCGAACCAAACAAAAGAGGGATGAACGGGGTACAGGCTGAAAACCCACTATGTTTTCCAGCGGCTTGGATCGAGCCGAGGTGCGGCATCAGTTCGGAATCACTTTGATAGGGGAGAGGTCCCGAGTTACCTCTTGACATGTGCAGGTTCCAAGAAAAGAGGACTCACAGAAGATCCGATGGTTCATTCACTCCGACATGCAGAGACTCTGAAGTTGAACTTCTCCTCGCCGGAACGGGGGAGTATTTGACCTGCGACGAGAAGATCGGAGAAAAGACGGGTATAGACATGTTGTTTTGCAGGGCGGAAGGCAGTTCTAAAAAGGAAATACATTGCTTTATTCGCGCTGGCCAAGGGACAATCATCTGAATGAGGATGTGGCGGCCATGACGGGTGGCGGCATCCCGCCATTCAAACTTTGCGAAATGATCGCAGTTCTACCAATCCACTACTGTCTGTCAGAGACTAGTTAACGACAGGACTATAAACATTGTGGCGTCGCTCCTATAAATTGTTCGGCTAGGTGTCAACGGTCTTGACCCATACTTCCATCATGCCTCCCTCATTCCAGGTTATCGACGACAATGTTGTTCCTCACGGCGGCTCCTACGATACAATAACCCCTCGAGAACATACAGTCCGCAATGCAATGCTCGTCATGACCGTTGCTGCGCCCATTCTTGGGTCCTTCATTATTTACTTGTTCTCGCGGAAAGGCTGGTCGTACAGAAGTTCTTGGTCGTATCCCCGTCTCGCAATACTGTGGTTCTGGTATGCACCCTCCCCTTGCTGGATTCAATCATTCATTCTGTAGGTCCGTGGCGATATTCGGCACCCTCGTCTTCTATCAGCGTGGGATGACGAACCGAACTGTGAGTCCTCTTCCGAGTAAGCTCCACATCGATAGTCAGACAGCTGTCTAGACGTTCATGTTCGCCATCTTACACACGTACGTATTATCCCGTTATCGCGATGTTCAATGGTCGACTTATCGTCTACAGGCAAGTCGAGGTTCTCATGAATGGCCTTCTGTTGAATTTCACTGTCCGGAACTCTTTGGTACTGGCCGGCCTTTGGGGATTGGTCCTCTTTACAGCTACACTGGCTCTTCCGAACATATCGCTCGTGTTCATTGCTTCTTCCGTTTTGGGCGGCACAAATGACTTTGTGGTGGTAGGCCATCATGTCGTCTGTATTGTTCGGAATCTTACACTAATCCATTCAGGTACTCTTGCTGGCATATGGCAAGAAGTGGCTCTACGCAGCAGGAGCTCTTTTTCACGTGGTAAGTTCATATCTTCCACTCTGGCTAGTACCAACGTACGGCAAGATCAGCGCCGTCTGGGTCTTTGTGGATTCAGCCATTTTCCTTAATGTAGTGCTCTATAACACCTCCAGTATGTCATTCCATTTCATTCTATATCCTTGTGAGCCTCAAACATTGCGCTTCAGTATTCATCTCCTTGTGGTATGTTTGATTGTACCAGGTCCCTGTGGCATTGCTGACAAGACATGTCCAGGCTATACATCGTGCTTACGACCGCCGCCATCCTTCGCGATTCGCAAATAGCAAACACGGGATTTGTCCGGTTGCCACTGGTGGATCACCGCAGCGAAGCCGAGGGGCATTCCATATCTGACGGCCAGCTCACGAACGTGCAGAACCCAATGCATGATGTTAAAGTACCGACCTGGGCCCTTTATGCCATAATCGTGATATCGTTGCTGGGCTCTAGCTTCATTACCGTCTTGATTTATGTTTTTGCCTAACCGTTTGTAGACTATTGCTGTTGTACTCATCTAATGTGATCATTCATGCTGTCTGTCGACTATCTTGGGGGTCGCCTCTTCATTAGAGAGTTTTTCAACGGGACATCATGTCGAACAGCGTTGAACACGGAAGTTTGAAGAGTACCGGAGACATTTCTCAGATGGAATTGGCTACTCGAAGCGCATCGCCGTCAAATCCACTGCACTCCCCACCCGTGGACTACCTCCGAAAGGCGAGCGGGAGTGGGGCGCCAATAAATTGGCGGTCGAGTTGGAACAGATTGGGAGGAGGAGAGTATGTGTGCTGCCACGTCAGGGCCGTACTGGTCTGCGAGTTGTCTGTGGAAATCAGCATCAGAGATATCCGGTTGAGAGAAGCGAAACGAAAAGCGGGAGGGAAACCAAGGTAGTAAGGTGATGAGGTGAGGAATTGGGATATGAAAGAAGGAAGAACGGAAGGGATATTAGATGCACAGCGTGACAGAAAGAAATGAGATGAAGGACGGGGAAGGGGACGAGGATGGGCAGTAAAAGTGGTCAATGGAAAATACGGAGCGGGGTAGACCAGGATGATGGAACGAATATGGTATGCTGGAATCAAGGCAGAGAAAAGGGGAGAGAGTAACGTAAGAAGCAGACCGAAAGCATAGACGAGGTCAGGGAAAGCATAAGAGAAAGGAGTTGGACAAGACAAGGAAAGGAACCGGGGCGCAGGAAGGATCGAGAGAAAAACGGTGTGGCAATCGATCTCGCGGACTTCGAACCGACTCCAAGCAACCGAAGAAAACGAGAAAAACACACAAGATTGGAAGCGATACCCTCAGAAGGTGGATACTAGTAGCCGCCAGGGGCTCGGGTCAAAACGGCAAACTCGTGGGGAATGACGGAAAATTCAACACGCACGCCGGAGTAGTTGAGCTCAATGTTGAGGTCGTTGAAGTGGACTTGAATGGGTCGAGCAGACCTCGAGTCCGAGTTGGGGCTGGTGGTAGTCGGATAAACCATATAGTTCAAGTAAGCGTTGACCGAAAAATACAGGCTCCCCCTACCTGGAACTTTGTGGGTATCAAGAACGAGACTCAAGTATACCGGGTGGAAACAGACACACCTAGGTCGAGTTTCACTTGACTCCGGCGAAAATGGTCAGGTTTGACTCCGAGCTGGAAGATAACTGATGAGAAGTGCGTTCGATGAGAATGGAAACTCACCTAGTACCGGCCGAGGTGGGAATACACTCGGATACTAGTGGAGTCCGAGGTTGAACTTTGGACGACTCGGCGATGTTGAATATGCTCTTGAGCGATGAATGCAAATGCTTGTAGGGCGAGAATGGTGAATGTTAGCTGAGGATGATTGGCGGAAGCCAGCTTCCGAATGAGTGCAGAAATTCAAATTCGGACATACGGAGTCTGAGCGAGAGAGGAAGGTAATGGAAGGGATTGAAGTTAAAGTACGCAGTACAAATTGAAGCACACCTGCGTTACGCTGGGCTTCAACTAGAGTTGTTTTAGATGTGAAAGAAGTAGGGTAGCTAGGGTATGCCCCGGACTGACAAGTATGGTTCACTAGTGAACTGAGGACTCGGGAATTGTAGCCGTGGGCAGCGCAGACGCAGGTCGGCCAAGGAAGCTGGTGAAGAGGGAGCGATGCTGCACAGTAAAGGAGTTCCTGCCTGGGCACGGCATGGCATCGGGAGGCGACGTGTCCGCAGGGAATAGTCAGTATCGGTGGATTCGTGCAACGATACAAAGAAATGAAGGAAAGCAAGTGAACGCTACGCGTCCGACTTGGGGAAGGAGAAAGACAACGAAAGGTAAATGCAGACGCACCGAAAATCCGCATTCGGTCAGATCCTCCCAGGAATCAGGGAGCGCTCGCAAGAAGAGCTAAGTGTGGTATAGCCCTGATCCGACGCCGCTGGGACGCCAGCCTGATAGGCAGTGTAGGCGTCAGTGGGAGGCGCGCACATCAAGGTGACTTCGTGGAGGTGGTTACCGGGTGTGCTGGCAGATCCACAATGTGGAGGGGTCGAATGGCCGGCGTGTGGAAATTCATCCACACCCTGGTTTCGACTTCACAGTACCATGCCCCTATTTTATCTCACAGCATCTGTTTGTAACGTAAACAGGGAACACATCATCTTTTGACCAGGAACCACCATCAACGCGACCAGTGCAAGGCCAAGCGCCTAGAGTTTGCATCGAAGCACCTCGACCCCTCCTCTCGGAAAGTCGCCAGTGGGCAGTCTAGCCACTCAACCCCTCGAATCGCATTTTACGACGCTGCCGTCTTCACACGGCATTTTTCCCACTATCATACTCTGTTTTCACACCATTTTCGCACTCTACGCCCCGGGACCTTCGTTGATATTTTATTCCAATCATTCGCTTTACGCTTACTCGGATCACTGACCCAAATCAAGAACCTACGCAGCGGGCACATCCCTCCGCCTCAACGAGTGGTGTAAAAGATGTGTACCGAGGGCGAGTCGGACATTGGAGAGGCGGGGCAAGGCAGCGCTAAGAGGAGCCGTGGAAGATAGGGCGGCTTGAAGGATTCGGAAGACTTGCGGCAAAAAAAAAGGGCGTAGATGGAAAGGGTCTAGCGTTCCATCGCGTCAGTCCTGGGCCAGTTGAGGACGTTTCTTATCCTTCCTTTCTCCCTTCGTTACTGGTGCCGGGAGGGTTCGGTTCGAAAATCAGTTCGAACCTTGGTGCCAAATTTAAATTCAGGCAAAATCTAGAGACATACATATGTACGTACAGTTTCTGCGGCTGTCTGGCGGGATAAAGGGAGCCAATCCGTACTGGTTTGTTCCATGGCCAACACGCTTGAACTTCATTAGAAAGTTATGATACTCACGGACTGCGGTGTGAAGTTTGCAAGCTTGGAGTGAGATCTGCAAACAGTCAATTCGGATGGGCTGGGGATAAAGTGGAGAAAGAGTCTGCATACCTCGATTGGCGCGAAATGAACAAATTGAACACAAGCGATGCGCGCTATCAAAGAGATGAGTGATTCAAAAATGCGTAGAGAGTACAGGCAATGGTTGGCTTGAGGAAAGCCAAACGAAGTAGTTATTCGCTTCAACATGCCGTTAGTGAAGGAAGGAGGCGGAGGAGTCGGCACAGGAGACTGAAGTTCAGACTCCGGTTGAACATTGAGCGGAGCTGGCACATTGTTCTGTGGCAAACAGATACAGCAAGGTGAGATTGATAAGTAAGATGCTGAAGTAAAGACGCCCCGGGAACACACTGTATCACGGTGTGAGATTGGAGTAGAATACTAGTCAACAAACCAATGTTACACGGCAGCTAAAGTTAACGTACCTGAAGTGTACCAACGACACAAGAGAAAAGCGCAACATGATGAAGAAATGCCATCAGGGCAAATTGTGGACAGATACGTGAAGCTGCCTTGATATGATTTGACGTATCCGCTCGCATATATGAGAATGACCTGTAGACCTTGTGCACGGATCTAAGAAAAGCACGATGGTTTAATGTCCGAGGAAAATGGATGGGGGATATTCTGGTGAATGGAATAGATAAAGAAGGAACAAGCAGTCGGATACGAAACGCACCTTTGGAGCGAACAACCATGAGAAAAGATGTTGGTCAGTACAAATGCTCGCAAGATAACAGAAGAGTGTAATTCGCAAGGCTGAGCGAGTTCTTTTGAACGAAGACGTTTTTGTTTGGGGCCGGCGAGAGTCGGCTAAAAGGAAATGCCCCCGAGATGACGAGTTTGCGGAATGAAGAAAACGGGGTGTCGGGCACGCGCTCACAGAAGAGTAAACGAGACGCACGCACTTCAAATGAAGGGCGGCGGTCCTCGTTTGCTGTTACAGTGAGCGCAACGCGGACAGTGAGAAAATCCCGCGCTATATGGTGTGAACCGCGGCTCGGGGCGGAATCGGGATCAGAGCGATGAATAAAATCTCCGTGCGCGGGCGAAAAGAGAGGAAAAAAGGAACGGGAGAATATTAAAGCGACATACCTGATGTGTTGCTTCTTGCACGCGCGCTGCCTGTGGAGGGCGTAGGGGAGGTGCATAGGTCTACTTTGCTAGACAAAGATGAGTGAATTCTGAGATTATAGGAAAATGCCAGCGTACCGTTAATCACCGCGATTGGCGAGATAAACGATCAAGTAAATGTGGGGTTAGGCGACGGGCACACACCTTCATTTCCACATGCGCGTCTGCTGTCAGTAGTGTCGGTGTTTTCCTCCTTGAATCGGATCCGTAGGGTTGAAGGACGTCGTAATGGGCGACAATCGGCCATTTCCGAAGCGAGAGACGGAGACGGATACCTAACAAGGAATTGGCCCATGAGCGTGAGGTAGCGTTGATGCGGAGAAGAAGCTATGCACCGGTGTTCGCGATGGAAACCCTGGTCGTGTGGATATCGAGCAATAGAGGGGGAGCTCGATAAATCGCTAGGAGCTCAGTGGAGGATGCGAAACACCGAGACAGGAAGGGAGCCACATTGAAGGCCGCAGGCGGCTCAGAGATTGGAGGGAGAGGGCTGCAAGCAAGGGCTGCGCAGGGAAGAGGCTAGTTTAAGGCTATTAGTTGTCGCATGCGAGGGGTCGAAAATGAAGAGCAGGGCTCTGAGGTGGTGGTGGTGTGAGGCAGAGCGTCAGAGCCGATGGGCTGATCGCCGCGGCGTAGAAGGAAGATTAAGGGAAGGAAAGGATAGGTACATTGAGAGAGGAGGAAAAAGAGGAGTAAAGGGGTCTGGGAAGAAAACGCACCTAGATCGTACGAAGGGCGCGTTGAGGGGCAGGCGCTCTACCCATGCTGTAGCAGGTGTTATGTGACAGGGTCTCGGCGGGACGGTGTCGGCGTATGCGGAGTTGAGAACGTAGCGAACGTGGGGCCATCAAATCTGCAAAATGGAGGTCGTTAGCTCGTGCTCACGGGGTCAGGGTGCAGAGAGAGAGGGATAGACCTTGGAAGAGGGAGGGCAAGGTGGGATGGAAGGAATCAGACGAGAAGCGAAGGTATGACGAGAGGGGATTGAATAGGCGGGCAGGTGCTTAGTCTTCGGGTCAGCTTTGGCAGATAGGCACGGATGGGGCTTAGTCTTGAGGTAGAAGTAGGCGGTTAAGTGTAGCGTAGTAGCGCAGCGTGGGCGAGGCGATGGGAAGTGGCAAGCGAAGGGGGGGGCGGCAATGATGACACGTGCGGGCGCACGCAGCACTGTTAGATGAACGGGATGCAGGCCAAATACGCGGGGTAGAAGCGAGAAGGACGGGCAGCGGCGGCGGAATCGTCGTCAACGGTGAGGGTCAATTGCAAAGGTGAGACGTCGGCAAGAGAGGACGGCGCGACACAGGGACAAAAAAACGCGTCGCGTGGACGGGTAAGAGGGGTGGCGATGGCGTGGACAGCGTACATGCGGAAGCAGGGCATCCTGCGGAGGAGCGGACAACAGGCGCGGAGGTGGGAGGAGGGAGCGGCGATGCGGTCGCAGACAGCGTGCGGCGGACGGTCTGCGGAGTGACAGAGGGGGCGCAGCAGTAGGCGGGAATTCTAAGACAGCGGCGACGGCATTGAGTAGCGAGGCGGAACGGAACGGGCATGGACGCGGACACGGGGCGGAGGGCGCAGGTGTTGGCCAGCGTGGGCGAGGTCCGCGGAAGCCGTGTGCGAGGTGGGCGGGGGCGGGTATGCAGCGGTGGCAGCGGGAGCCCAGAAGAGTCGGCGGCGAGAGATCTGTGTGGAGGCGGAGCTGGTGGGCGTAGCGATGGTGGTACACAGCCCCTTGATCCGCGCGCTAAGTTCGGACCGGCGGAATTAGGGCTATAAGCTCGAGCAATTTGGTCTGGACTGAAATTAGGAGAGCTCTCTGGGAGTCCCAGAGACTTTAGCCAACCATTCAGGAACGACTATGTACTCAGGGGTTGATTGACTAATTTTGGATTAATTAAGGACCATCCTACATCCATAATTTGACGCTTTTATACATGTTATTCAACTCGACCTCGATATCTGGCACTGACTTAGGCTTCACTTCACCCGACTCCGGCTCAGGTAACTCTCAACGCTCGAGGTATGTCCTCAACTTCAAAATGTACTCACATTCGTCGTGTACCGTGGCTCAAATCAAATCAACTGACTTGCCTTACCTAGCCGAAACTCTGGGTAAGTGTATGGCTGTTATCCCTCACTCGACATATCTTGTGGACTGAAATTGCCAGTTCATTCGCACCATTATCGTGGTTTATCTACATTCATGCTTTCATTTAGAACTGACCCAAATGCCAGCGCCATTACTGGCCCTCGACCTCAACTCAAGTATTCCTCGTGTTCGAGCTCGGGCCCAACGTTTCAATTTCATTTCGCTCTTTGGTCTTATGTCTTTCTTCTGTCCCGCCCTACTGACTCGGACAGTCCCAACGACCTCAATTCCATAACCCAGCTCGGATCTAGGTGCGCCACCAACTCCGCTAATCGTTGAAAATCTTCATTCTTTCTCTTCCTGCGCTTGCGCCGTTCGCACGACAAGTTCCTGTAACTTTCGCGTTTCAACCCATCAAATACCACGCTGATTCCGAACAAAAGGAGTTCCATACATATTTTTCTAGCCAGTATTGGCACAGGAAAGACCCAATCTTGCGACGCCGTGGTCGCAACACCCTGAAAACGCTTCGCGCACATGACCGACCCGACCAGAAATCCGTTGAATCAACTCGATCCAGATTTGATCCACAATAAAAAATGACGTCACGGTCTTGCCTCCTACATCTCTTGCACCACCATCACCCGCCCCTCGTCGACATCGCTACCGCCATATTACGCGTCAACTCCACGCCGATGCCTACCACACTAGCTGCCGCTTCTCCATCCTGCGGCCACCTGCTTTCCTAATTCAGCCGCGAGCGGTTGTTTGTGTGCACGTCCATCAGTGACCGTGACGGCACCACTAGCTTCTTTCCTCCCACCACCATCGACGCCTCGGCTCTCCGAAGCCGTCAAGCGACACGCCTTGGCGTGGATCACGTGCTCCATCTCTTCCCAACTACTGGCTGACGCGAAGATTGATCCATCCATTAACGTGTAGACGGCCCTGAGATCTTAAGTACGTGCTCTTTTTTGTCTTCCCCCCTCAGGTGTTTCTCATCGGTAATGGAATACGGACAAGTCACGACATAGGGACAATCTACTCCTGGCTGGTCTTGGCTGCCTGGGCTGTAATCATACCTGTGGGCCGCGCCAAATCGTTAAGGGCTGCCGAAGTGTACCGGAACTCTCTCAATATCCCACTCAGCTTCCAAATTCATCATCTCATCAGAGACCGCGATTGGGGACAACGTCAACCGTCCATTCGAGTCGACGTCGCGATGTCTGGGGGGCCGACATTACATCAAATTTCGATGATATTGAAGCCGAGTTGGACAGTCCGAAATGGTGAGATCTACTCCTTATCCCGTGCAATGCGGCGAAACTCAGAAGCAGAATATCCTTTTCATATGACAGCTCGTAAAGGAACACCCAAGCTCGGTGGCGACGTCTAGCCCATCTGGGTCGAAGCCTTTACCTTCGTGAAACTGACGCATTCCACAATAGACGGCGCTGTCCCAGGATGCTACCCGGACCTCCATAGAGTATATCTAAAAAGCCAACCTTTCTAACCTTCCCTTCGCTCGAGCGTTCTGCACCCGAGGCGTCGAGGGACCAGTAGGCTGGGCACCTGGGAGTTTCGACACATCCCAGGACATCCGATTTAAACATAGAAAAAA
Organism: Mycena albidolilacea; assembly: GCA_029282495.1. NCBI lineage: Eukaryota > Fungi > Basidiomycota > Agaricomycetes > Agaricales > Mycenaceae > Mycena > Mycena albidolilacea. Next base: position 105,999 of record JARIHO010000124.1, on the reverse strand, counting down.
ATATCCCGGAGGCAAAACCTCTAAGTATTGCCAGATTCATGAGCTGCAACCGGTATGAGATGCGCTCCACAGGGGCTGTGATGACAAACTGTCAACTTTTCATTGTGCGGGACTCACCATAATCCTCCAGATTGGATGTTATCTCAAGGGACTCAAAGATATGACTTGCTTGTGCCAACCAACCCACGGAACCACGGGAATATGTCCGACGCTGATATTCATCCGCAACACAAGCGGAGTCTACGCTAGGATTGTGTTGGACTATTAATCAAGCCGATGCGCTGATACGCCTTCGGTTCGGATCATGAGTAAGCGCCTCGGGCGCTCTTGTTCTAGTTGATTCTACCCGTGTACTCTGACTCACTAGCTTACTGATATCTCACTAATACTTAGAACCTTCTAGCACTTCTTGTAGAGTATAAAAGCTCTTGTATTTTAGCTACTCAATCAATCAACTCATACTTTTCTCAATTCATTCGTTCTATTCTTCTTCAGATTGTGTACATGATTAGACGGCGGATTGAGAATCGAGGGACAAACCCACCAAATCCACCCGTTCTTCAAAATCGAGGTTCCCTCCTCGAATATTATCCTGGAAACTCGAATGAAATGACAACGATGAGCCGTTGAGCTCGTATCGACAATCTTGGATGTTTGAGTCTTCCGTTCGCCAACCAATATCGTCGACCTCATACTCTGAGGCAAACGCACTTTCAAAGGAGTCTCCGTATTCTTGGCCCGAAATATGACAGATAGCTCCCAGTTTGATTGGCATATTTGTCGGAAGTGAGAATCTACGATCTCTAGCCAGAAACCAGCCACAGGCGGTGACAATCTCGAAGGGACATCGAACTGAGCATTCCAGACATCGATGGCGGACGCAGAAGAGAACGGGTGGTTAGGTGAAAATCGGTGCGAGGCGTGACAAGGGAGGTGAACCTGTTGAGGGTCGTACCCAGGGTGTATAGGCATACCAGAGCTACAGCCGTCCGTCAGATACATGAATCTCACTGTGAAGATTGAGTTAGCAGCTCTATGCCGCAAACAGACGATATATATCCAGAGGCTTCCTGCGAAAAGGTGAGTATGGGTGAGCCAGGTCGTCAATATTTTTACCTTCATCTGTGCATGCTGGGAGCCCATAAGCTTTATACTACTGCGAAAGGAGATGACGTAGGGGCACGCCCAGAAAAGCACTCCAGAGAAATGTGATTGGTCATCTCTCCAAAAAGTCTATGGTGCCGGACTACATCTGTTCAAGCATCACCAATGAAATCGTGCGTGAACTCCAGTACACAGACCGTCGTGGAAAACGGCGGCATGTAGTCGACAGGTGCTGGTCATCCTGTAGACTTGCAGAAGATTGGGGTGTCTGCAACCCGGTCAATTTTAATTCACGAAGGCGGCATGGGCTGACTTAAGCTCTGAAAATCGCGAAACCTCCCTGCGCGACTGCTGCGAAAAGAGAACATGCAGAGTTCAGCACCAGGGGAAGTGCAAAGGACCGAACAGACGCGGGATGGCTTTGTTGTAATCCCCTGGTTCGAACATATGGCATACCCCACGCTCTCGGTCCGCAACCCCCGAGGTAACTTGGTTTTTTCTTCCCACAAAGACTCAACAAAATTTGTCTAAAGCCTCGACATTACGCTGGGGGTATCAATGCTTTCCTTTCATTTCGCCAGCTTCTTTTATCCCTAATGACATTCTACTCTCCTGCAGTCGCGACATTTCTGTAGACTTCTCGTCTTCGGCCAAAATTCTCATACCGCTCATGCCGTGGTCTTTTATTTCCTCCAGGCTCTACTGCGATCCATAAACCATTCAGTACCCTAAATGAATACATCCAATATCTTTGTATCCCTTCCGCCCTGCCTCGACATAGTCAACGGGTGCAATGTTATAATAAATTCAATTAAATTGAAGAACACATACCTCTGTGAGCTTCAAGCTACTTCTACCGATCTTCAACGTCTAACCAATCAAGCTAGATCCAAACGATTCACGTCACGTTGAGCCGCGGCTGCTTCTCACTCCTTCATTCGAGTAAGTTCATCTTACTCGAAAGACAAATTTAAGAATAATTCGATGCAAGCAAGCAAGCGCAGTCGACTCGCCTTGGGATGAAGGATATGTGCCTATTTACCTCGTCATGTAAAGTGGCGCCACCCTCCAAAATAGAAGTGTTAGAATTTGAAGAGGGAAAGTTATCTCGGGTCGGACGTTGGATGAATGAATGTGATTTCATGGGCATAATCAATGGTGAGAAGGACGGTTCTGTGCTCAGGCGGGAGCTTAAGGGATGTAGATGGATATACATTAACTGGATTAAAAGCAGAACGAACCTAGAAATACGCCCCAATAAACAAAGCCAGAACCTCTGTTGCTGAAGTCGGACCTTAGGCTCGACGATTAGCGAGACGGTGCCGCAGATGAATTCAGAACTACAAGACGCCAGATGAACTGAACTTGAGTTCAACCCGAAACGAAAGAGCGTTGTGTACACAACGGTGGCAGCTGGAGGCTTGAATAAATGAAATCGACTTGTTCCGCCCACGAACGCCTTGAGTCAGTACCTCAAACAATATCTGGTCAAGGAAACCGATTAACCGAGAAATATGGAGCTATGTTGGGGCATCATGAAGAGATCTCCACATCTTTGAGGGAGCGAGACAGGAGTGAGGCCGCAATGGATGTCAAGGAGAAGGTTCATGACGCTGCAGCATTTCTGCAGGGAAGTCTAAATGGTGGCACCAAAATGAGACGTAGTGGCATATGACCTTGGGGCGACTTGGAACATCTTCAGACCCGATGCAAGACAAATAGGATTTTTCCGACACTTCATTCAAAGTAAGCCTGGCTTGTTTCTTCATCCGGCGGAATGTATTGACGTCCCGCAAGTGACCAAGGATATGCCAAGATGGCCAACACCTGGTTCAGTGCGCTGTGGCAAGCAGCTGAGTGGGGATGGATCGATCCCCCGGTTCCAGGCGGTGATGGGAAGAAATTTTGTGCGAATAACCCGGGTTCATGCATCCCACCGTTCTGAACCCCGGTTCGCTGACGCAGACCAATAGTATGGTACCCTCAAGGCGAGATTGCAAGCGGCGCAGGCTTGGGCTCAAATGGCGGTAACTACAACTGTTCTAAAATGTGCGTACTTGGGTTAACTCTCAACCTGGCGGTATTGACCCTCAAATCAGTCCTGACGCACGATCACCCGACTGCTCTTGTGCCTTCACAGAGCCAAACAAGCCTAAAGAGGTGTTCCCTCTTCCCGTGAGCGGACAATGCTCGAATTTGAATGACCAAGGGGAACTCGGGATTCGAAATAAGTACATAGGGTCGAAAAGTTTTTTTCGACCCTCGGCGGACCCCCCCCCCCCCCCCCTTCCATATAGGGAAGGAGTTTCCCACCCCTAGCGCCGGGCCGTCGCCTCCGCTTAGGGCCGCAGCTTGGGACACTACTGGGGGGCGGGCTTAACAGGCAGTTTGACTATCTTACAGTGTAGTAACAGCTTCCTGTCCATCTAATATACCTCTGGTGTGCTCTTCCTTACACCCCTGTACTATACTGGTCTATCACCCCCACTTTACACTGGGCACCAAATTATCATAACCTAGTGGTATATTGGCAGGGAAAAATAGTGGGACTGTATATCCATGATAGTGAGTGTCAAGTTATTTTTTTTTGAACATCGGGTAAGGTGGTTGAGCCAACGGAAAGCAAAATCTACGCGTCGTACGTGATCCGACATTCCATATTAGGAAGCTGACTTCCAAGATGGTTCGGGCATCGTACAAACCCTACCTGACACCTCTGGCATTGTCCAAACGGTAAATTGAGGGTTTTCAACCCCTTCTAACAAAAGTATCAAAAAGTTTTTTTCAGCCTCCCCCGGGACCCCCCCCCCCCCCCTCCCCACGTACGAAATTTTAATCCCGAGTTCCCCTTGTGAATGACAACAGCACTGCCGTCCGCTTCGCTGGTGTATTTCTTCACTCTAGATCTATCAAGACGTCTGTTGATCATATCCGACAGACCTCAATGGCGATGGACGTGCTGAGTATCTTTGGCTTGATGAGCAGGGAGTTACGACAGCCTTTTTGAATCTCGGTTCTGGCCAAACAGGTTAGACTCTATTTGCGATGTCTTTTATCCGTACGCAGCTCACGGATAGTAGGAAATAACGCCGGTCAAGTGCAATGGCTTTCCTTAGGGGTCATCGCTGCCGGAGTTGGAGCATCCCGACGCCAGGTTCAGTTCGCAGGTAACATGTTCTCGTGCACTTTTATCTGTAACGACCACTCAGGGTAAGTGCACACAGATCTCAATGGGGATGGAAGAGCTGAATATCTCTTCGTTCACGATAATGGTTCCGTCGATGCCTGGTTGAATCTGGGCGGACCCGATCATAGTCCTAATGTGCGTCTCATTGGCTTGGTGCGAATGCGATCTTGACATCTTTTCAGATTGTATGGTCTCCCTCAGGCTCTATCGCGGCTGGGATTGGCGAGGACGGGACGGGTGTTTGAATTCAACACGCGGCTTTGAACGAACATTGACGCTTCTCCAGGTGTGCGGTTTGCAGATCTCAACGGTGATGGCCGCGCTGAATATCTATGGCTTGACAAAAATGGATCTATGACCGGTTCGTCGAGTTTGCAGTGACATTCGGTTTTTCTTACCGTGGTTACAAGCCTACTTGAACCTTGGATCCCGGACGGGTGGATTAGGGGTATGTATCGGGCGTTTTTTTGCCGTTGTGGGTTTGCTCAAGCATCCCATAGGCTGCCAATGTCGACTGGCTCCCACAGGGTGTGGTTGCAACCGGACCTCCGAATGGTGCGACGAGAGATAATGTGATTCTTGCTGACGTCAATGGTGCCATTACTCGTCGCTGTCCACTTGCGCGAAGACTGATGAATTGATCCCTTCAGGCGACGGAAGAGCAGACTACCTGAGTGCGTAGGAACCCATTTCTCATGCCTTTTTTGCTAATTCTTTTCCAGCAGTCACCCATACCGGTGGTGTTGTTGAGCTCTGGATTAATGGCGGTGGCCCAGACCACGGTCCCAATGTTGGTATCCTTTAACTGGCTCGGAACGTGGCAACTAATATTTTTGCTAGGCTGCGAAGGTCGTTTGGTTCCATCAGGGAGTAATCGCAAGAGGGGTCGGCTCCTCAGGTGTGGGTGTCCAGTTTGCGGATCTCAACGGCGACGGACGAGCCGAATATCTCGATGTCGACTACCTGACGAGTGCGGTGAACGCATGGCTCAACGGGTGTTCATGATTGATCTGTCCATACCGTTCGGTCAGTATGTTCCCAAATACTTTTTCTTATATTGTACGGATACCAGGACCTGGCGTGACCTGCAGATGCTACTTTGACCCAATTAATCTCAAGTTTCCTCGTTTCAACGTCTGTGCGTTGAAGAGCGCTGACACTGCGAGCAAATTGAATACCCTTATTCTGGGCTCAGCCTGCTGTGGGTCGAGCAGTTTCGGGCAGTGCACAGGCGAGCGGTTCAATTTTGGCAGTTTTTGCAGTTTTGGACAGCTCACGAGGCAACAATCAGCGCCCATACTTCCGTCCATCTCGACGCGTTCTCACCCTCCCCGTCGACCCTGGGTGGAAACTTTCAAGGGCGCTCAACCCCTACGTTCTGTCTTGCCGTCCTGCAAGACAGCCCCTCGTTTCTGTTCGAAAATTCACTCAAATTGCTCCCTGAGTCTCGTTATGCGCCAATTTTTGACTTCAAATGTCAAATTTTACCCAGTTTATCCGACTCAACCCTGCTTTGCCTTCATTTTATTCTCTGTCCTCCACTTCTCTGTCCCGTTCCCGTAAAATAACGGTCAATTTACGACTTCAAATATCGAACTTTACCCAGTTTATCTGCTTTTCCTTAATTTTATTCTCCGTCCTCCACTTCCCTGTCCCATTCCCGTAAAATAACTTTCTACCCTGCTGAACAAATATCTGCACTGTTCTTGGAGCTTGTCCCGCCCATTTCGCCCCCGCTTTTCCCCACAATGGAGGTTGATCCACTCAAGGCTGATTTCAACAACCGTATCAGGTCCCTTCAATCAAGTATGTTTACCTTCACTGTCTGCTGCCTTGGAGCTCATTAACCGTCTGTGCAGCTACTCGAGGGTGTCTCAAATGCGGTGAGTCATCTTCGGGTACGGTTAACAGGGGCATTCCGGGGTGACATAAAAAACAGTGAAGGAACTCCCTTCATTCTTGCGACTCGGAGAGAATGAAGTAGCTGGCCTCCAACAGGATGATATTAGTGGGTGCAAGTTTGTAGCCGGCAAAAAGAAAAACAGGTTGACGCTTCATATAATGGCCCATGTCGAGGACTCAACTGAGTTGAACTCAGAAAATCGATTGCGATACAAGGTGGAAATTAGTCGGAGGAAGGAATTGGGGGGCGAAGCACAGCACCTGACGGAAGGAGGAATATAAACGCTCTAGGAAATCAAAGGAAGATACTTTGCGAGTGCAAGATAGATGGAATCAGGTGACGCGGGGAGGGGGAAGGAGAGCAGAAGATGTGAATTGGGACGAGTGGATAAGAACCACAGAGGAGATTAACCCCAAGGACAAAAACACTGTGAGCGTCAAACCCTGTGAATTTCATGGGGCTGCTCTATGAAATTACATTTTCATACTCCGAATGCATGAGTTCAATTTCATATACTTCTCAGTTCATGTACTTTTTTCATATACTTTGGGGCTGCTGCGGTAGCCACATGAAATTCATGGTTGAACAGTATGAACAAAGTCATTGTGAATAACATGAAAATCAGAAAAATTTAGTGCAGAGTATCAAATCATTCTGGAGACTCTCCGACATTCCCATCGCGTCTGGTCGTTCACAGAGAGCCTAAAGTAAAGCGCGTTGACGTTACGCGAGACGCAGCAATGTGGGAGTGGTGACCGTAATTGGAGCAGTGACATCATTAGCGTCGTTCAAAGTTGCCATTTTTGCCCCATTTTTGTCTCATTTTTGGTTTCATTTTCATTCTCATTTTCCAAACAGGAAGACAAAAATGAAGCTCAAAAATGAGCATTTTTGTCAAAATGAGCTGGCAAGGCCATTTTCACAAAAATGCTCATTTTCGAGCTTCATTTTTATCCTCCTTCTTGTGCCGGGATTTGGAACTCCGCACCAGATTTTGATCTTATCATTCCCTCACCCGCTGCCACGTTTACGACCTGTTTGCGACCGCGTACCCTCCCGAACGACGAATACTCGGACACCTCCCTGCCCTTCATGTACGGTGAGGACAACGGCAACAGTAGCGGGATGGACGGCCTTCAAGTTGCTCTCCCCTCGATCGGCTTCCCTTCGCAAGACTCAGGCTCCTTCATCCTCCCCTGCCGCTGAGGTCGAGCAAGGATTCCGTCGGGACTCTCCCGAGGTCCAAAGCTTCGGTATGGCTTCGGCTCTCGTGTGCGCGGGTCAGTCTCCATTCTCTTCCAGGGGCGCCTATGTCGGCTACGGTGGAGCAGCAACAGCAACATCGCCTTCTCGGCAGCGGGAGTCGGCCGAGGAGCAAAGCTCGCGCTCGCATACCCGCTCTTCGAGGTCCCCACGGAGACGATCCGACCTCTGTCTTTGCTCGTCAATCGACATATCCACATCGGCGCCATCCGAGATAGAGACGGAGGCGGCGTACAATGCGGACGGTAGCTATGCGAGCGGATTTCGGGTCTGAGCAGGCAAGTGTTTATTCACACGTTATTCGTTGTCTTCCCCCATTCTTCCTCCTTATTCACATCCCTTCACACTTCCATTCCCGAGAATTGGTCACCCCTTCCCCTTCTGCTCGTGCTTTGTATTTCCATCCATCTGCTGCGGCTCTAGGCCACTGTCTCTGTCCATTTGCAGTTTATACATACTCCGCCCCTGCAATTATCTGTAGTATCTGTGTATCAATGAAAATTAGATTGCCGTGCTTTGTCGAATCTATTGGTGTTATACTGCTTAATTATTATAGATGCTGTATTTTTTAAATTCCACAAGTCCAATAAATCCGATCTGAATCTCTCTATTTTGTGCATATTGAGCGGTTTTCTAGAGAATGTGCAATGAGGATGAGTTAGGAGTGAAAGAACGAACAAGCAATTGACAAATTATGTATGCCAGCGGACTTTCAAACGGCAGATCCTGTGCCGCTGCCTGCCGAAACATGTTCAAGAAAAGGAGCACTCTCCTTCTTCAAAAATGAGCAAAATTACAGGGGGGGGGGGTTTCAAAGTTGCCCATTTTCGTCTCATTTTTGTTCTCATTTTTGTTTTCATTTTTGCCATTTTAGCGCCAAAAATGCAAAAATGAGACAAAAATGGGCGCAAAAATGAGAATGAAAATGGGCAACTTTGAACGACACTATTCATGTGACCCACTCCTTCTCTCTTCAAACTACGACCTGCCCCGCTGCCCCAACGCTTGTCGACCCCAATCTCACCTGTACCAAAGACAATGTCCCCCAGGCATCCACTTCTTAGCTAGAGAATGCTCTCTGCAGCGTTACTACTGCTCCAGAGCTACGGAAATACGGCCCCACTCTCCCCACTTGACTCCACTCTCGCTAAGGCTCATGACTCGGTACTTAAGGCCCTGCCACTCCTCCATACCCCCCACTAACATGACGCGAAAAGATAATACCGCTCTACATCTAACGAAAACCACGATCCACGCCATTGTGCTCGCAGCAAACCTTCGCGAGTTCCGACAGGCTCGTCAGCTCGCACCCCTCTCCGAGACAGAAATGTCACCACTGAGGAAGGAGGCCAGACAAGGTCTACGGCCTCGCCCGAGCCTGAGTCTGCTCGCATTGCACAGCTGGAAGGTGTGCCATAAAGCTTATTCACCTATACTATTTCACTGACCTACACTTGCGACAGCTGAACTGGAGGTTATGAAAATGCAGCGCGACCGTGCGAATGCCGCTCTCCGTTCAGAACGTAAACGTGCGAGCACAACACCGCCGCTGACGAGTCCATCCCTTGTCCTTCCAATGCCGCAAAGGTCAAGATGGAGGAATTGCGAGAGACGCTGGACATTGAAAAGATGGAGTGGAACGCCATCCGCGCGCGTATTTGTTTGTCAATCAACTTTTACCGCTCACCAGCCGATAGACTGCCGCACGCGATGCTTTAACTGCCGCCCAGTTAGACATGGAGCGCAATTGGAAAGCGCAGAAACCATCCAAACTTGCAATGGCATATAACACTGTAAGTCTTTCCTTCTATTTCTACGTTATCTAGCTAATCCTATCTTGAGACCTAGGAGAAGTTCCCCATCCTTCGCCAATGCGAGGGTCAGTGGGGCGTTGACCGAATCGCAAAAGCAGACCCTCTCCAACTGCAAGAGTTATCAACCCTGTGTCCGCAATACCGCAACTTACCGTGGCCATCGAGCGGTAGCCCGTCGCACCGCTGCCCGTCGTGCGGCGTCAACCCATTGAACCCTTTCGCACACTCTTCCCACCACGACCTCCTCCATCCCCGCCTCGTCTCCTCGGCGCTCTCTGTCTGCTGGACCATCCTAGCCGCATCGTCGCGCCCAGCCTCAACGCCTCCCGAGCTTCCGGACAGCGACGAGAATTTAATGGATTTGGACAACGACGTGCAGGACAATGGGGACGAGGATGATGAGCCCGAACTGAGTCTCGCCCGATGGGCGGGCTCGGAAGCGTAGCCGTCAGGACTGAATGAATGTATTATCTAATTACAATTACAATGTTTTCCATGCTCTTTCTATGTGAATTAAATGAACTTGAATGGTGACCCTGAGTGTCTCACGAAGCAGTCATTGTGCTAGTCAATGGAAGCCATGCTGAAAGTGCATGAACACGTACCATCGAATCGTCCGAAAAGTATGTGAAACAAAACTGTGTGAATTTCATTCTTTTACTGTGGATTCCACTCACTTAGCTGATGCCTTCCATGCGAAAGGCCAATGGAATTTTACGTGAAATCCATGCGGTTTGACACCCACAGTGAAAGGCGTGGCCACACTTGCGATTAAACCCTTGGACCGCTTTTGATAGCTTCCTCCAAGTCCGGCGCGGTGAAAGGAAATCAGATACTTGATGATTTCCCCACAGAAAAATAAGATTTCTATATGGGCAGGTAAATAAGCCCAGGAATATCGCATCTGTAGACAAAGTCGCGTAGGGATCGCGCGCAAGCATTGCGGAAGCACTGCTCCTGGATATAAGCTTTAACAAATGAAGCCCGTACATCTGTTGTTGAAAGACCGCCCTCGTCGAAGATTAGCGAAGCCATGCAGGGTTCAACTAGAAGAAACTGGGTCAGGTGAACGGAGTATGAGCTGGGTCGGCGGGCGTGCGCTTGCGGGCGGCAACAGCCCTTCCTCAGCGGAAGGTCAAGCTCCGGGAGCGACAGAATTGGAGGAAGATTGATGTACCGATCCTGTTAACCCCCACCCCCTAGGAATAGGCTACATACGACACCCCCCCCCTGTCCGATGTCGTATGTAGTCTAGTCCTAGTGTTCTGATAGGGCTGACGCTTGCCTTCGACGAAGGCTTCAAAGTCCACTTTATCGTCATTGTCTTTCATCGTACGTCCTTCCTCCGTCCGGCATGCAATACTCTGTAACCGAACTTTTTCAGAGACTTTCGAGGGCCTTGGTCTGGGGTCACGGCTGGCTTTCATAAAGCTTCCGACGAGCTACAACTACGTGCCTGTACTGGCCGCGATCATCTATGGGCTGAGTACGCCGGTGGGCATTGCCGCGGCCCGCGGGTCGGGCTGCGCAGCTCGTACAACCCCGGCAGCGCAACCGCGTCAATCGTCTGCAGCTTTCTCGATTCGCTAAGCGCGGGCCAACAGTAAGCTGACGTAGCGTACCTCGCGGGCGCCGAATTGTAACCTGTATGAATCACAAATCATGTAATCCTCCAAAGAGTCTCATTTTTTGGATTGTGTTTCAGACACAGACAACAGAGTCAAAGTCATTGATCGAAGCAACGCAAAGCCGATACTAAGGACTACTCCTTCATAATCTCTACCATCAACGGCAGCTGAACTTTTCCATCCACACTGGGTAGCGCTATGATACCAGGCATCTTCCATTGTACGGGCCCATCCATCGCAGGTGAAAACTTGAATCGGCGCAGGAACACCGATAAAATCACCTCTATTCAGACTGGATCAATACACAGATATCATGGATGAAAGCACAGATAAATGCGACATACTCATCTCAAGCAAAGAGAATTGGAATCCACTAAGCGTGTATGTTATCGAGATTAGAAGGATGGAATAAAACATGGTACGCACATGCAACTGCGCTCGCCGCCGATGAAAGTCATCATATTACCATAGATACCGCAGATCTTTTCGTTCTGAGTGCTAGCTTTGCCATGATCCCAACGCTCAGGTTTGAATTCAAGAGCATCATCGCCCCATACGTTCCGGTTGTGGTTCGCACCAGAGATGGCAATATAAACCGTAGTGCCCTTTGGCACGGCAATCGATGTGATCGCTTCGCCATTGACACCGTTTAGTGGCTTGCTGAGCGGGAGTATTGTGTCCTTGAGAGTTCTGACGATTATAATTGTATGAAGATGTGGACGAAGAGTATTGTTGTAACGTACTCGCGGTGCATTACTGGCGTGACCGGGGGATATCTATGTGCAGGTGAGTAAATTAGCTGGGTTGCAATCAGTTTACTGACACTCTCAGAACCTCGTGCACGAATGCGTCGAGGTAGGGAAGTGATCCAAGCTGTTCATAATCCATGTGCTCGGGAGACTCCGTGATTTCGGTGCGCAGCCTCTCCTGCATCTCTGGATGGAGAGACAGAATATGGAACATCCGATCCAGCGCGGATGATGTTGTATCTGTGGCTGCAGAAATGATCATCCTCCGTGAACAGAATCAGTATCTGGATTGAGGGAGATGACATGAAAAAACCTACCCAGTTTGTCCTACGAGTTCTTCATCACTCAGTGACATATCTTCGTCTGCAGTGAGGTTTCCTTTAACTGGAACAATATCAGGACCGCGTGTGAGATCAGCACGATGTGACCGAGCGTACGCAAAAGGCTCATGATATCTTTTGAATCGTCCCTTGTATCCGGTTGCCCTTGCGCCACCGCCGCTTTCTTGGACAAGATCAAGTTTAGGGCTGCATTGTGCATGTCGTCAACTATGTTTTTCGCAGTATGCAGCGTCTTCCACGGTATAATGCCGACTACAGCCCGCCTGAATGCAGAGGACCCAATCTTTGTGAGGTAGGGTAATAGTGGGATGAACAGCGCCATCTTAAAAACAGTAGGCCTATATCAATTTTCAGCAAGTATCCGTGTGTGGTGCGGTGCAACGCACAGAACCTCCTTAAGCGTAACGGCGTATCTATCTTCTGAAGTGTCTTCTGGCCTCATTGAATCGAACGAGTAGCCTATGCCCGCACGTCCGATTATCTCCAATGATGTTCGATTGAGAATGTTGTTTAGGTCCAGCTAAGCAGAGAAATCAGTCACTGACGCTGAGTGCATATTATCCAAGTACCGACCGTCTTGCGGCCGTCGGCAAGAAAGGGGGACATTAATCCATCTCGGGCCTAAATCTGCTTGTCAGATAGAGCCGGAGAAGTGGGAAGCGGAAAAGACCTCACCCGTTCAGCGACTTCATAGAAAAAGGGGATCATTTGGCGAATCTTCCCTGTGGCGAAAGCTGGCATGGCAATTTTGCGATATCTATGATGGTCCGCCCCAACAGAAGAAAAAAAGCCCGGCCCCCAGAGAAGACCGTACAAGCTATTCGGAAGGAATAATATCAGGATTTATGGAGAAATGAGCGACAGCCGAATACCTCGAGTAGGCCGGAGGTTCCTCGTATGCATCCGCATCCCCCACAAGGATGCTGTGAAGGGCCGCCGAATCAAAGACGAAGAGCTGCGGTGTCTGGATCGATAATTGGGAAGTTTGTTAACCGTATTCGGGATTCGGATAAGTTGCTACCAACACCGAGAGGTCCGTAGATCTTGACCACTTGGCCGTAGTTCTCCTCCAGTTCTTTCTGGAATTCCCAGCCGTCGGGGTCGAAGAACGCTGACATGTTGCCTATATAAATTCACAAGTAAGGCCCCGCTCAAGGAGTGGCTGCATATAACATTAAGTAAAGGCACCAGTTAGAATCGAATGACACGGAGGCCCCGGAATATTTTGAAGTCCAGCGAACCCACGGAAGCGTCGAAAGATCGACCAAATGAAGTACGCGGAAAGCGCAATAGATCCATACAGGTAAAGTGAGGTTGTCATCGGGATACAGGGAGTGGGAGGGAACCTGTACCGAAGACTCCTCGTTAATAAGCGGATGCACGAAATCGGATTGTATCTGTTTATGCCCTTACCTGGTTATCTTTGAAGCACCATGCGGCGTACCGCGGAGCCTCACCACCCAATCATCTGTGTATCTGATCCACGGGGGCCGATTTCTTTGTTTACCGTAATACATCTGGATTCCTGAAGGTCATTTGGGAAACCTTGGAGCGTCACGGTGATACCACCGAAAAAGTTTTAACCGGCGACCCTGAGCGGCCGGCCTCACTTGAACATGGCTCAAGCACGACCTTGAAAGGCCAGGTTGGCGACTGAGGTTTCGAATGAGGTCGAGCGTCAAGCATGAAGATCTCGGCAGAAGTCGGGAAGATTGATGGGAAATGATACCCATCTCGAAACGTGAGATACGGCACTGAATAGTTGCAGCAAGGATCATGCGAGGAGGAGATTGTGGTTAGGAGCAACTGAGCAAAGACTGATTCGTTACGGATTCGTGACGTGTCGGAACAGTCGGTCCGGTGCTTCGATTGCATCCGCCATTCTTTGTCGACTTGTCGGTTCGTGCAATGCCCGCGTGTCTCTGTAAACTCCATTAGAATTCGCGCTATTTCCTTGGATGGCCCGGATCTCACGGATGTACGTCCCAAGTTCCCGGAGGCAATAGGTGTGCTCACAACTCTTGCCAACTGTTGGCGAAAATAAATAAATAATTAGAGCGTATTCACTGTTACGCGAGTTACCCGAGTTACCCGAGTGTAAGCGAAGTAAGCGAGAGATCGGACGGATCCTGAGCAGATTGGATAGGGGCTTGCCATAGACAGTCCTGCCGCCGCGTGTATGGTCAAGGAAACCCTCGGGGGACTTCAGGAAGACCTTTACGGCGATGCCAGTGCTTTGTTTGCTGTTGCCGAAACCTTGGATCACGTCGATCTCATGAATCTCAATCTGGAGGATGATGATGACATGGATGAGCTCGCGCAAATGCTCTCCTGAGGCCAGTCGGACACTGCAGCCATCCTGCAAATGTATGGGGCTTTATTTATCAAAGAGGCTGAGAGCCTGAAGGGCGATGGGACGTGGGGACCATATTTCCAGGTCCAGAAATCAGAAGACTGGTTTATGTGTGCATTAAATATGCCTGATCGCGAATTTCGTGCAATATTCAGGTGTGTCTTGACCGGAATTTCACGGGGTCTCACTCACATTGTTCATTAGGATCAATAGATTGACCTTCGACATATTCTGTGAAATACTGGAACAGAACCCGCTCTTTCTGTCTTGCGGACAGAAGCCACAACGTCACATTGCATGGCAGCTCGGTGCCTTCTTGATTCGCTATGGGCAGCTTGGCTCCCCTGTCCAAGACACCAGCTTCAAGCTTGGGATAGGGTTTGGAACTGTTATACTCTACTGCTGGCGTGTTATCCGTGCTGTTCACGAGCTGAAACCACAATATGCCCAATGGTTCAGTGAAGAGCATCAGCTCACAGCCAGTGCCAAGTGTGAAGCCAAAATTGGCTTCCCCAACTGTGTTGGCAGCAGCGATGGCTCATTGTTTCAGACGGTAGAGTAGAGGTGGATGGGACCCGCTTATCTCACATGTAAAGGTTTTTTTGTGGTGAATGATAACCGTACTTTCAATTCTTGACTACTCACTTTCTATGTAGTACGCAATATTCGCCATTGTCGATAGTGACCTGCGATTTGGCGCCTGGGATCTTGGGTGGCCCGGCAGTGTAACCAATGCCTGTGTTTTCAAGAGCTCGCATTTTTGGCATCATCGGCACCAATATCTAAAGGATGGGTAGTACATCCTTGTTGACAAAGGCTATCCATCCACACCATACGCTGTTCGGCCCTTCAGTGAACCTGAGCTGGCAAAAGCATCTGAACGGGACATGTTATATCCGTGTCGGGCGGATTCCAAACAACCGGCCGGAATGTAAGCGGGATCGGCTGGATTATCGGGTGGTTGGTAAATAGGACCGGACGGATTGGTCCGGATGTAAAGTGATACCACAAAGTGTGCGTGTACACCAACTAACTTGACGTCAGGGTAGGAAGGAGGTAAGAGACAGACAACGGAGCGATGCGGAGGCAAAGCACGTTAATTATCAACTGAAGATACATGCAGAGTAAATACCGTATTTATACTAAGTACAGAGATAATCCAAATGTAGCGAGAAGTAAGGTAAAGACAATAAGTACTTGTCGAGAACAATAAAGACAATAAGAGGAAAGCATGTGTGCATAAGTCATATGGTCAAACGTGGGGAAACACTCAGTAATCCTTTATTGCGTAAAACCCCAAAGGCGTGCATCACGGGCAAAGCCAGATGCATCAGCATGTTGATTGGACGTGTGCCCGGAGCACGGTGTGGAGGGGTCGTATGGCCGGCGTGTGGAAATCCGACCACACGCGGGTTTCTACTTTACCGTATTCCTATTTTTATTTTTAGTTACATAATTGTTTGTACTGTAAATACGCACGAACGGTGCCAGCAAATCATCATCCCACGTCAGACGCTCATCTGTGCGAGCCAGTGCGGGCTAGCGCCCAATTACCGTGTCCTCAACGTCGCCGATATCGAACTAGAAAACCACGCAGAACGCACTTCGGCGTTCAATTCGCCACAAAACCTCGTTTTCACGCACAAACGCACTCACGACCATTTCCACGGCCTACCGATACCCTCTTCCCTCTCAGGTTTATCAGCCTACCGACAGGTCGATTTTCCTGGGATATTCTTATTCATCCTACTCTAAATTCGACCGGCCACCAACCCCCATCCAGAATCCGCCTCCCGGGCTACTAGCTCTTCCTCAGTGGTGACCACCGCAGGGGGAGGAGGTTATTCTGGGGTGTTCCGTGTGGTCTGTCGCCCATTCTATCACCTTTTAATCCCCTATTTTCCCTTCATCATGTCGACTTCGCCTTCATTCACCCCATTTAAGTATATCCCTATGCCGCGGCCTCAATCAGCTGACGCTCCTCGCTTTGACGGCACGAATCTCACGGACTTCCTCGACCTTCTCTCACGCCATGGCGAACGCGCAGGGCTCGCTCTCGACGAACTTACCCCTCTCATCGTTGCATATTGCACCCCGGACGTTCGGCGCGTCATCCACTTCAGCCCGGAACTTCGCCGTAATGCAAGGAGTTGGCAGGATGCCGTCTCCGAGCTGCGGTCGCTCTACGGCTCGGGCGATAACCTCGTGACGTACACCATCGCCGACTTGTGCGAATTTTGCCGCGACATCTGTACGGGATCACCCTTTCGTTCCCTGTCGGACGCGCAGGTGTATGCACGTCGTTTCATCGAGATTTCGGGGTACCTTCGCGAGTTCGGGTTCATCACCGACGGGGAAGTCCGGGTGTACTTTGTTGTTGGTTTACCGGTCGCGACTCGAAAGGATGTGGAAGCACGTCTCCCTGATGCGAATCGGGGAACAGACTCACCTCCAACGATTCGACAAGTTATGAATATTTTACGCGACCTCCTACGTCGGGACTCGTTCGAAATGTTCGTAGCCACTCGCCTTCTTTCCACGCGATCCACTTCGCCGACTTCATCTTCTGACGCACCCATTCCCGCCGCCTCACAGTCGCGAACCGAATCGACACCCAAACCACGATCTCATCGCTGTTTCGTATGCGGTGGAACGGGTACCCATCGACTCAGTCCCAAGTTCTGTCCTCGGACATGGGAGCTCGTTGAGCACGGACTTGCTAGATTCGACCCAGACGGACGTCTCGTCTCCCACGATGGATCTCCCCTTCCAATGACGCGAAATTCGGGTGGTGTTGCAGCCCATCTGTTCGCTTCCTCGCGTCGACGTCGCCTTCCTCCGCGGAATGTTACCCAGCCTCCATCGCCGTCTGTTCATCGCGTCGATATCCCAGTGCGAGACGCGCCGTCGAATTCAAATCCCCCGCAGTCCCAAATCGCAGTTCGTCGACCTCAACCGCCCGGTTCACCCACAATTCCATTCGCATCCATTCCATTCGATGTTTCAAATTCACCATCACGTTCCAAGTTAAATCCCCCGCATCGTCCGTGTTCGCTTCGCTTGCGTAAAGCCCCT
Organism: Mycena albidolilacea; assembly: GCA_029282495.1. Classification (NCBI taxonomy): domain Eukaryota; kingdom Fungi; phylum Basidiomycota; class Agaricomycetes; order Agaricales; family Mycenaceae; genus Mycena; species Mycena albidolilacea. Next base: position 88,582 of record JARIHO010000124.1, on the reverse strand, counting down.
ATCATCGCATCCGTTCGCATCTGTCCATCATCCCCCGACGAAATTCCCGAGCCTCATCCTCCGCCGTCGTCGCAGGCAGAACAATCTTCCACCGGTCTTCATCCGCCCCCATACCCCAAATTAAATCCCTCGCATTCGCATTCTTCCACTTCTTTTCCGACTCCTTCTTCCGTTCATCCATCGCATGACGACTCGACGCCGGGACTACCGTACCTCGGCCTGGATCCCGAGCAGCTCGTCACATTATCGTTCTCCGACCTTCTCGTCATCTCGCCCCCCATACGCGCGAAAGTAGCAGCTTTTATCCGCCACCTGGATTCTAGATCGGTTTCAAAACCCGTTTGTGATTCGCCTTCAGTTCCTCTTGCACCATCCCACATACCCCATGCTTTCCACTCTGCCAGAAATTTCTTCACTGCTTCGCTATCTTCCCTCGTCCTCGTTTTTATCACATGGGCTCTTTCCAGTTATGTTTCATCTTCATCCAAGCATCTAGGATATTACGGCTACCTCATTGATATGATTTCTTTTCTTTTATCTCATGCTACGCACTTGCTCATAGACTGCATTCTATTTTAGACCTCCTACTTACTTTCGGCCATACTCCTCATAGTTCCTGGATGTCGGGGTCGACATCAAAATCCCCCGCACTGTGGAGGGGTCGTATGGCCGGCGTGTGGAAATCCGACCACATGCGGGTTTCGACTTTACCATATTCCTATTTTTATTTCTAGTTACATAATTGTTTGTACTGTAAATACGCGCCGAAGGCGCCAGCAAATCAGGATCCCACGTCAGACGCTCATCTGTGCGAGCCAGTGCGGGCTAGCGCCCAATTACCGTGTCCTCAACGTCGCCGATATCGAACTAGAAAACCACGCAGAACGCACTTCGGCGTTCAATTCGCCACAAAACCTCGTTTTCACGCACAAACGCACTCACGACCATTTCCACGGCCTACCGATACCCTCTTCCCTCTCAGGTTTATCAGCCTACCGACAGGTCGATTTTCCTGGGATATTCTTATTCATCCTACTCTAAATTCGACCGGCCACCAACCCCCATCCAGAATCCGCCTCCCGGGCTACTAGCTCTTCTTCAACGGACGACACGTCCGGATGGTTAGAAGCAACTGACCGGAAGGTTCAGTTCGGTTAAATGAACCGGATAGATTAAGCGTCCGGATTAACCGGATGCTTCCGGAAAGGCATGGACATAATAGGACAAGGCACGAACGAAAAAATTCAATTTCACCCTTTCATCAGAACACATCCGAGCCGAACAGGGATTTGACTGTTTCAAGTTACGAGCCACAAGGATGTGCAGTATGTATGGCATGCAATTGATGCTCTGCTCATCATCCACAACATGTGTCTCTGGCACGATGATCATCCAAAACAACTGGAAGATTATCGAGAAGATTTAGGCGATGGTAGAAGTGGTGAAGATCGAGTTGAGCCAGATGAGGATGAGTTCATTGCATTTCAGCCTCCAGAAATTCCGGCTGAGGAAACAGCTGCATGGCTGAAGAACAGGGGGTTGCAGCTCTGACAAGAATTACTAGATCTGGTGTGTCCAGAGGAAGACTTTGAATAAAGTAATGTGGCTATATTAAGTAGATGACATGGATAGTCAAAGACCCAGTGCTGCATCCATCAATCTCTCCAACACAAGGTTAGCCTTTGTTCTCGCCTCCTCACTATACTTCCCCGTATCATCCACCACAATTTCTTTTGCGGTTCCCTCAGCCGACTTCAACCTCTTGAAGTTTGCGTCCTCCCTCGCGATCTTCATAACCTTCTTGTCGACTTGTGTGCGTCCCTCGAGGTAGCTGCTGAGTGAGCTGAGTTGTTCTTCTTTCTTGACCTTGGCTGAATGTGTGTGTGGGGCAGGCTTCGACCGGGACCACGTCGATGGCTTGACGTCACGGGGATCAGTCGCACCCTTCTTTGTGATTTTGATGCTGCTAGACACAGGGGTCAAAGACTTTGGGCTTCTCCACCCCTATAACATCGTCATCTGAAACGTCTGTATTGTTGTTGTTGTTTGCATGTAGGTCTTCTTCAGTATCGGAAAGTCCCTCTGCAGATGAGCGCGAGACCTCGCGATCCGCCTTCGGATTCTCGTTATAGCTAGTATGTAATTAGCCCCGAGAACGATAGCAGAGCGACATACTCACTGACTATGGAATAAATCATACCACCCGTTCATCAGCCACATCTTGACTTTAGCCGCTGCCAAGCCGTCGACATCATGTCCGCTGCCAGCACGCTGCTGGAGGAATTCGGCAACCGAGGTTTTGTCCTCCCAGTCAGGGTGTTGGTCATTATTGGCACCTCCTCCGGTAATTTTAAGAAGGGGTACAAGTTTTTTATACATAGCTAGTGATGTCTCCCAGTGGTTCTTCATCTGCCTAGTGTTGTAGGTGATGCCAACCTTGCCCACAAACTGCAAGCCGAGTGATCAATGTGATGAATATCAGACAAGAGTGACATGCACGGGTTCCCAGCATTTATTAGCTAGTGTTTCAGCCTGGGCGAGGAAATAAATAGGCGGGGAGGCGAAAGACTTACCCTTATATATGGCGAATTGGGCATCTGCCCCCCGCTGGAGATTTTCACGGCGAGCTGGTTCCCACAGTAGGGACAGCAATTGTTGTGTGGAGTCACGTATTGGTTCATGAGATAGGGAGTGCGGCGAGGTGGAAGGAGGGAAGAGGGAGGGAGGTGCGCGTTGTTTGACAGGATGTGGGTGATAGTGATAGTGATAGTGATATATTATACACAGCATGGTCCAGTCTCTGAACACTGTGTTCCCAGAGGTATCCCGGCACGCACGAGCCCTTCGCACCTTCGCCCTGGACCCCAACAACCCTACTTGACGAGCTATTCGAACGTTGACCGAACATCTATCTAAAGTAGGATGGAAGTGGTAAAAAAAGAATCTAATTGTTGCGCCGCGGTAGAGTCAATCAGTCTAAAGGAAGAGGGGGAACATAAATGGGAGTAGCCTCAAAAAATTGAGTGACTTCGTATGCGAATTTTGCAACCAATGCAATAGTCTCTCTGTAGGCGATCATGTGAGTAAAGAATCTCGCGGTCGGCATTGAGTTCAGCGACGGCAAACCAGGTAAGTCGTTCCTCATTCGAGCGAAGAAGTCCTGGCGTAGCTGAACGAGCTCCAACTCTGCCGTGCACTCTAATAAGGCATGCTCCGGTGATTCAATCTCGGTTCTACAGAATCTGCAGACCCTCAGGTTGCGGTCGATTCGCGGGCGACGAAGTTCAACCCAACGCAATCTTTCCAAGGCTAAACAGTGGCTTGATAGCAGCAGTTGCGTAAGTGCTTTCCGATGTTTGGGGTTCACTACATTTGATGGCGGCTAGTATATTCCAAGTCCGCCAAACTCATGCCGTGTGCCGGTGGACTTGATGGCAGCATTGATGGCAGCATAAATCACAGCAATCCCAACTCCCAGATTTTGTGAAAGTACGAAATCTGAAATTCGTAAATTTTGGTCACGGGTCACAAGCCGTACGAATTGAATTAAATGGTACAGTACCTATTTTGGGCGGGAGTGAGCTAGGGTTAGGGCGATTCTCCACCGATTCTGATGCAGTTCCTGCTCTGGAGTCGCAACACCGATTCTCACCGATTCTTGATCTGCGCCGATTCTCGTCCCAGAATCGGCCTTGGAATTCAACTTTGACTTCCCCTATTTCCGTCACTTACGAAGACGATCGGACTAAAACTGATAGAAAGCGAGTCCATTTTCAACATCTAGTGCATTTTCAAGACCAAATATAATTATAATATGTGAAAAAACTGACTGTCCAGCGCCGTTCAGCCGATGTCTTCCGCCTATGTAAAAAAACTGACTGTCCGGCGCCGTTCAGCCGATGTCTTCCGCCTATGTGAGAAAACTGACTGTCCAGCGCCGTTCAGCCGATGGGCGTCAATTCACGGTCCAACGGGTGGGAGCATCTAACTGAAGATACTTTCCCAATCAACCCGTTTACTTCGGTGACTCGGAGCGTGTGTGGTCTCGCGAGGTGAAGTTTCACTCTTAGATCATTTTTTGGGAACTGATTCAACTCAATGTCGGTCTCGCATTGAATATCAGTGTGCTTCGCAGCGCCCGTACGCAACACCTCACGCCCTATGAGGATGGATATCCGCCGATTTCCGTCAGGGCGATTCGTCTTGAGGAACCACAGGATTCATGAGAACGATGAGCTATATGTGCTTCGATTAATGAATAGAACGGCCCCTTGATGAGGAAGAGCAGGGTCACCCGTGGGCCCACTCCGTGTGGTACTGCATCTACCCTTGCGTATCCCCCCCATTCACCTAACGAGATATACGGAAGTATGTGATTCTGTCGATTAATGTCACGGACCCAGCTGAATATCATATTCAGTGACCCCACCAAGTTTTCCGATCCCAGCATTATAAGAAGAGCGACGCGTTATTCCCTTCACTATCGAAAGAAAACCAATGCCAACACCTACTCAAAATCCTAAACCGGTTGCTGTGGTATGAGATATCCTTTGAAGTTTCTACTCTTTTTTTCACGCGCTTGCACAGGTGGGGATCTCGGCCGAGTTCCCATCCGGCACACTGTCTGACACCAACTTCGACCACAAATCTTTCTTCGACTTCTTGCTCGCAGGCCAAGACGCATATGAACGTGTTCCACAGGACAGATTCAACGTTGACGGGTGCGTGATCGGAAACCTGCCTTCCTAGATGTGTTGTTGATTTTGTGACTCTTCTCGCTAGATGGCAAGGTTCTCACCTTGGCCAGGTTCTTTCGGAAAAGGCGTGCTTTCTGAAGGACATTAACTTGTTCGACCATTTCGAATTCGGAATCTCTTCGAAGGACGCCGTCACCCTAGGCGTTGCGACGAGGAAGCTTATTGAACATTCCTTTCTCGCGCTGCTCGACTCGGGAATCAACTCGCGTTCTCAGAATGTCGGCGTGTATACTTCCGGAATCGCTTTTGAGCCCGTCAGTGCGGCGGATGCGGTAAGGGCTTACATTACTCTCCTTTACATCGGTTCAACGTCCTTCAACAGGATGAGTTCGATGTTCGAGATGGGTTTGGAGGAGGTGCAGCGGCGGTAGCCAACCGTGTTTCCTACTCGTTGGACTTGCTGGGGCCGTCGATTCCCGTTGACACCGCTTGCAGTTCTTCATTGTTCGCTCTCCATCTCGGCGTCCAAGCGTTGCGCGCAGGTGACTGCGAGGCTGCAGTAATCGGGGGAAGCCAGATCAATCACAGGTGGGGAAGCTTCAATACATTGCGGCCTCGGCTCATTTGTGGCCCAGGTTTCTTGATTGGGTCCACTACAGCCAATTGTCTATCTTCTCAGCTGGTGGAAAGTCGAGCCCTTTCGATGCCTCTGCGGACGGGTGAGCATCTCAGGGATGCATTAACGTTTCGCTCAATATCCTTTAAAGATTCGGCCGCGGGGAGGCCGTTGTTGTCTTTGTAATTAAACTGCTCGAAGATGCGATTCGAGATGGGGATCACATCTACGCTACGGTCAGCAGCTCTGTTAAACTGTGCTCATATTCTCAAGAATTCTTCGACGTAGGTGTTGAATACGGCCGTGAATTCTACAGGTTCGTCGTGGTCGTCAATCGAGCGGGATGGAAATTAACCATGTTTTGCGTCCCAGGCTCTGTGGGTCCAGTGAAGACCCCTATCGCAGAGTCTCAAGCTGCTGCCATGTTCGCTGCGTATAAGGGCATCGGTCGTTCTCCGGCAGAGGTAGACTTTGTCGAGTGTCATGCTACCGGCACTTCGGTCGGAGATCCAATCGAGGCCAACTGGGTTGGCAATTACTTCAAAAGGGATTCTGAACTGCTCATCGGCAGCGTCAAAGGAAATATTGGGTCAACTCAGTGATAATGTTTTTTCTGGTCAACATTGACCAACGTCTTGATAGCCACACGGAGATCGCTTCGTTTTTGGCGTCGTTCACCAAAGTCTGCTCGATGTTCGCTAGCAACCGCATCCCGCCCCAGGTCAACTACCAAACTCCTAACCCAGCAATTCATTGGGACGAGTACAACATGCGTGTTCCGGTCGAGGTTGAAGAATTTAAGACTCGAAATACATCCGGAAAGAAATTGGTCTCCATGTATGTGATACTGTCTTGGATTCGTACACCCCTGATTTATTTTGTCCAGCAATGCGTCGGGCCTCTTAGGTGCTAATGGCCACGTCATTGTCGAAAGTCCTCCGATTCTTCAAAAGGTGCTTATAACCTGTCGCCCCCAGTTACTCTATACTAATAGTGTCCCAAGTCGTGCCACCCCTCAGTGGTCCCCGAGGGGCTTCCGGTATTGATTGTTGGGGCAGGCCTCTCTCCGCACAGTGCGACGGCAATCGCAGGAGACTTATCTGGGCTCGCTTCAGAAATTCCAAACGAGCTCCCGGCTCTCTCCAATATCTATGGAAGGCGTGCGAGGCAGTTGACTTGGCGCACCGCCGCCGTGAATACCCCCGAACAGCCGTTTGAATTTCCTGCTCCGCGCCTTGTACCGCGTGGTCCGCCGCCGCTCGTTTTTGTCTTTTCGGGCCAAGGTCCTCAACACATTGAAAGTAAATTATAATCCATGCACGTGGGCCTGCCGCTCAACCTTTCGTCAGTGGGACGGCAGCTCTTCAGAATCTACCCTGCCTTCAGAAAGAGTATTCTCCGTATGGACGAGGTGCACGCCAAGGTCACCGGAACCTCCCTTGTGCATCAACTTGGCCTCTTTGGAGATACCCGTGCCAAACAAGCACTGCTTGATACATGGCCGGTAACCCTGACTGTACCCAGCATTGCCATGATTCAAATGGCACTCGTCGACCTCTTCGCGGCGTTCGGCATCCGTCCGAGCCTTGTGTTTGGGCATTCCGCTGGAGAGGCCGCGATGTCGTATGCCTCGGGAGCTTTGTCTCAGGAACTCGCTATGGAGATTGCAACCCGGCGTTCACATGCCATGTCAATTACAACTTCCACATCATGAATGGGGACAAGAACGACCCGAATTCCCTGTTCCTGGTGTTGTGTGCACAGAAACCCTCCCTCCCTCTTATATCTTCGTCATCCGCCGATGCTCCTAACACTGAGCAGCCCATCATTTTTTCCTTCGAACTCGCGCGAGCGTTAGATCTACAACAGATCATTCTTGACGTCATGTCATCGAGCGGAAGGTCTGCCACGATCTGGATCGAGGCAACCTCAGGAACTCTCGATGGCGGGGTGGCCACTGGGTTTGCTCGCTCACTCATGCGAGAACTTGTGGCCATCGAGATCCGCCTGGTTCTCTTCGATCCCGTCTGGACAGCTGAATCGAGAATTGGGGCCATCCGGGAGCTCTCACGTCTCACTTCCCTCGAGTCCGAGATTGCACTCGATGGCTCGGGGGTGGTATTGGTGCCCCGTTTACGCTCCTATGCTCCGCGTATTCCCGACACTCTCGACTCCGGCAAGTACTGGACTATGACGCAGTCGGGGACCGTCGTTCAGTCGGCACCTCCTTCGCCTGGTCCCGATCAAGTTCTCGTTAAGATCTCCTCTCTTTCCCACGAGGAGGGTGGACTGCAGGCTCTCGTGGGCACGGTTGCACGCTCTAGGTCTTCGGAGTGGCAGGTAGGATCTCGTGTTGTGGCTGTCGCTCCCTCCACTCGCTCGAACTTCGTCCTGGTGCACGAGGGCCAGCTTTCGAACATCCCCGAGATGACCGATGATGACCGTGCCATAAACCTCGCTTTGGCGTTGGTTTTTGTGGCGCTCGGTCTTCGCCTGGATTCTCGGCCCCTGAAAAGCTTGAAGCAAATTCAAGTTGTTGTTCTCCACACTGGCGAGTTTGCTTCCTCAATCACACGTGTTCTCGAGCACCTGGGCGTCAAACCGGTTTTGATTGCACCCCGACTCCCGCTCGTCCTTCCACGCCTTTCTCCGGGGGATATTGTCCTGTGTGGGTTGCCGGCCGAATCTGCTCGTACTATGCCTCGGGTCAATGGCGTTTCCATCTTCAACTGGAATGATGCCGACCATGGCGCACTGGCTGCCGTGCGCCAAAACCCTTGGTTGGTCAGTACCACGATCGATGTACATCTCGCTCCTGCCGTGTCTGCGATCGGCGACATGAACTGCGACTCGCTCACACCCGAGAAACTACTTCCCCAAATCTTCGAGGTATCACAATCTCTCTCCCTGGCGGACGACAAGTTTTACCTTATTATTGGGGGCATTGGGGCATTGGGGCATTGGGGCTCCAGATGGCGATTTGGATGTACCGAGTGAGTAATTTTTTCGCCGATACTCCCGCAATCCCTGAATACAATCTTACTGCAGCATGGTGCACGTCATATCGTCCTGACATCCCGAAAGGGCGTTGCTCGACTTGCTGGCCACCAGAACCGAGCTATACGTGGCGCTGTCGATTATCTTCGAAGCTTCCCGGATCTCGATCTTCGCTTGGAGGCATGCGACGCGACCTCGGTAGAAGGCCTCCGCCAGCTAATCGACACGCTGGATTACCCCCTTGCCGGATGCATCCTCTCGGCGGCAGTCTTGGATGACCGTCTATTTTTGAGCAGGATTCCGAGAGTTTCGCCCTCCCATTCAAGTCGAAGACGGAGGGTTATTTCGCTCTCGAGAAAGTTGTCGCAATCGAAAAGCTCGATTTCTTACTTGCAATCTCATCCGTAGCCGGTTTCGGTGCCGCTGGTCTGACAAACTACGCAAGGTGAGCATTCCATTGGTATCTGTGCTCCATCTAATCTTCTGTAATCAGTGCCAACACCGGCATCGAGTATTTGACAGCGCGATATCCTAATGCGTGGGCTTTTGTGTCGCCTGGAATTGCTGATTCTGCCGTTGGATTTGAGCTTTTGGCTTCCACAAATTCTCTTATCGAGATGTGGGCAACTTCTACCATGAATAGCTACGGTACGAGGTATCGCAGCTCGAATTGATCTCTTCCATTGAAACGTTTTACAGAGATCTGCCTCTGCCTCGAGGATGGCCTTCTGCGTATGGCAAATAAAGAACGCATCTCACTCTATGTGCCAAATCTCAGTTGGGATGCGCTGTACAGTGCTGTCAACGAGTCTCTACTCTACCGCTATCTTGTGAAGTTGGATGTCAAGCAAGATACAGTCGAGGTCGAGGACCCGTATGAGGTTCTGCAGGAGATTGTGCTCAAGTTCGTCAGCGCTTCGAAGGATGAGTTGGAAGCGAACGTTCCCCTCACCTCTTATGGGTAAGTTGTCCGCTTATGGCTTCATTATCTCATGGTTCTCTTTAGCCTTGACTCCTTGTCCGCTGCGAGAATGTCAACCGCCTTGAAGCCGTATCTTGCGATCACACAGATCCAACTGCTAGGCGACCTTAGCCTCGATGATTTGGTCTTGAAGATGCGGGATACAACGCAGATAGTTGTAGAAGCCCCCGCCGTCAGCACCACCGAACGACCTTTTGCGTGGGACGCGCTTCATCAACCCGGCCAGACGATCCTAAAACTCATCATCGGGACCGGAACGCCGTTAATCATCCTTCATGGAGGTGCAGGCGATATCGCTGCGTTCAGGGCGATCCAAGAGCAGTTCTCCACCCCGCTTTGGGCCATTCAACCCACCCCTCAGGCGCCCCTCGACACCGTCGACACCTTGGCGCAGTTTTACTTCGAGAAAATAAAGGAAGCGCGTCCAGCTGGTCCCCATCGTATTGCTGGATTCTCTGCGTCAAGTATGGTGACGCTTCGCCTCGTGCAGCTCTTCGAAGCCAACCTAGACGAAATCGTGCAGCTGACTTTCGTTGATCACTTCCCCATGATCTTCACCTCCCCCCTCCATGGCTTCAACGAAAACGTGGATTCCTTCCATGATCTTCTTGCGCACGGAGAGAAATCCAGCGTAGCAATGGTTGCGGACTGCTGTAATCGAGACTCCGCCCCCTTCCGACGAACGTATGGCGAAAATCTGGTGGCGGCTTCGCAAGGGCGTCCCTCTGCAGCCAATGCTCTTGAATCGTGGGAATGGATTCAGAAATTCTCAGCGACAAACCTGAGAACGTTGGTCGAGTTCGGAGGCGGCTGGTCACAATGGGCTTCCACCGATGTGAAGGCCCGCGAAGAGGCCGTGCGGCGCCGTCTGGTGGCCGAGGTTGCCAAAGTTCGGTCTCCCATTAACGTTCTAGTGGCCAATTCGGGACTGCGGTTCTTCCTTGGCCCCGAATGGAATGACTTGGGTGCTTCACGCGCCCAGCGGGACACTCGGGTGGTGTACTTTGAGGCGGGCCACTTCGACATCTTCGGAAAGGCGGATTTCTCCCGCAGTCTCGAGTTCGAGTGGGTCGAGTTGCAGCCGAAACACGAGCTGGTGTCCATGGTCCACAACCCCCTTCAGCAGGAACTCGAGACTATGTTCAGGATCGTCGATACGATGTCGCTTCGGACCATGGCCGATACCCTTAAGCAAAGCCCTCGTGTAGGGTCCGAGGTATGCAGAGTTGTCTCGTACAACACGAGAAATGCGCTTACAGTTCAACAGATTAGTCGTCAGCGGCTGTTCGATGTAACGGAAGAATTCGTTCGAACTCAGCCGCAGACAACTTGGACGGATCAGGAATACGAAGTTTCGAAAAGGCTGTTCCCGCTGTACTTCGAGATAACAGACCGTATTGCCGAGGTGCATCGATCCACGGTGGAGTCTCCAGCGGTATGTAATCGTGTCCCGTCGTCTTCTTACACTGAGCTTTGGTTATCATCAGGCAGCTGTTGCGGCGCTGTACTCCGACGACATGATGGACGGCTTCTACCGCGACAGTCCAGCGTTTACCAGCATGAACCAAGAGGCCGCAAAGTATTTCAAATCGCTCGTCTCACTCTCTAGCTTTGGGAGGCGGCGGCCTCTGAGAGTGTTGGAAATTGGTGCAGGTTTGCATATCGGTTTTGTGTCCATGGCGATCTCTCTGACCAGCTGGCTGGGAATCTAGGCGTCGGTGGATTGACAAAATTCCTTGTCGAAGCCTTGTGCGATATACCCAAGGCTGACGTTGAGTACACCATCACGGACCTGTCATTCTCGCTGGCCAGCAGCCTCGCTCAGTCCTTCACCTACAAGCACATAGTCCCGAAGAAGTACGACATTTCGAAAACACCAACCGAACAAGGGCTTCAGCTTGGTCACTACGACATGATTACAGGATTTAACGTTGTCCACGCGGTTCCCGACCTTGATGAAACCCTCCTGAATCTCCACACACTGCTCGCTCCCGGTGGGCGCCTACTGATGGTGGATACCGATGGTTGTGCACGCAGTTCGAATCCGCCTCGTCCAGGGGCAATCTGGCATGACTTTGTCTTTGGATCCTTCCAGGGATGGTTCGGCTTCACCGATGATCGCACATACTGCACCATTGATGGGCATGCTCACCTAACGGCAACAGGATACTCCAACGTCAGAGTTTGCCTGGAAGATGCGGGACGGTGTATCTTGTTCGAAGCGGAGAAGGTTTGATTCGCGTATCTTTTTTGGACTCCGAGCCCCAAAGTCAACAACCTAACGTACTCAAACAATCACAAGTTTTCAAGTATTTTGAATGTACCTCGCTCTCTATTTACATCTGGATTGTTGAAATCATTTGCTACGACTTCCATAATCCGTACTCTTTCCACGAATTCAAACCGCCAGCTGTCATTGGCGACTCTCGGCCTAGACTCGAGCATCGTGTCCCAGTTACTCGCGATTCGCCTTTTATTTCGAACTAGTTGCGGGCCATCGATTCTTGCGCCGGCAATTCAATTGAGATCAAAGAAGATAGCCCACACCTTGGCTTCTGGGTGATTGCGCGAGGTGCATTTCGAACTTACATTGCGACTAATTTCCAACTTCGGTTCAAATGTTTCACGCCACCCAATCCCCGGTCGCTATGCAACTTCCGATACTGGGTAAAAATCTGGGAAACCGCCTTCAATTGAACCACTGATTCATTCTTGATGTACAAGGCTGTGGGTGACATGGACGATTCCTTCAAGAGTTTATCGTAATCAGGGATCAAGGGAGTGGATTATTAACTTGCTGCCGGTTCTGATTCCACTCGCCGGCTAAACGCGCCGCAGCCCCTGGCCACAATTATGATGATCCGAGTCGCCGAGCCAAATCTCTGGTAAAACAATTATAGCAATGACAGTTTATGATGATCCGGATTGCCTCCTTGTTGCCGACTGGACTCTTGTTTTCGGAGCTCTTTGGCATAGTTCTGAAGTTCGGAATGTACCCCGGCCCAAGATATGTGAGCCTCGAGCAACACCAGGTGAATTACTAGTACTGATAAACCAACTGTCACGGATACACCGCCACCGCACAGCCTTCACTCAAACTCGGACTTGATCATGATGCGGCCTGCTGTGGCCTCTGCCTTATCCTCTCCCTCCTCGTCCTTGTCCTACACCCACCCATACATCCAGCACACTATCCATACAACCGGCACAGTAGTTCTCCAACATGGCGGTCGAACAGCTCAAGGCTGAAATCCTTACCTGGCAAAGTGCCCTAAGCGCGCACGACGCTGGCAATTTCAGAACCTCTCTGCACCTCTTTGAGGTCTGTGCACCATCCATTATGCATATCTCAGGCCACAACTCACTTTCCGCCAGCCAATCGCGGACACGGCAAAGATCTTCGTCAATGTCGCGCTCATACACGACCGGCTCGGGGAGCGGGCCCTCGCAATCGAGAATATCAGCAGAGCCATAGAACTGGATAAGTATCTGGCAATTGGGTGTGTGGGCTCTTTACTTGAAAATCTTCTTTCCGCTGACCGTGTACCTGGCAGATACTTACAACGAGGTGTCTACTTCTTCCATGGAGGACAATACGCGGAAGCCTTGCAGGATTTCTCTGAAGCCCAGGCCATGATGCGGACCAATCTTGAAATGTGCGTACACTTGCCTTCCCTTTCTCAGTCTACTTCTCACTGTGCATTCCAGCGACTACGACATGCTGGGTCTCCCGTACAAGCTCAAACTCCAGGAAATCCTCTTCAACAAGTTGCTCGCGCTTCTGCGCCTGGAGAACAAGAAGGAGGGTCTCGTCGTTCTGCAAACCATCATCGCCGGTTCCCCCCCTCCGGACCTCGCCGCCAAGGTCCTCCGGACAGAGCACAGCGTGGCGGACGCCGAGCCCGTTTCGTTGGTGCGTGGCGCTCGCCGCTCATTAACTCATTTTGATTTCATTCATTGTATTGCATAGCCAATAGGCACGCTCTTCCGCCCGACTGCGGGAAGATTGGAGCTGCTCAAGTCCGCAATAGCAGCGCAGGCCATGCACGACGCACGAAGTGCGGCGGACACAAACCCAAAATTACCAGAGTCACTCTGCACCGCCTCGTCCGACACCGATGCGTCCAGCACGTTTGCGCCGAGCGTCAGCAGCCGGAAGGGCAAGGAGTACGGGAAGCACCGCTCGTCCATCAGCAGCGCCACGTTTAAGGCCTCTTCATCAATATCGGAGGATGACTCTGAGATTAGCGCCGGCCATGGTGCGTCCTCCTCTATTAATGTATGGATTTGAAACCTAAATGTTTTCTAGCAACACCGAAACGGACGGAGCTGAGTCGCGTGGTCGGCGCCGATATGATGACGCCCATGAATGAGATTTCCAGTATTCCGTGCGCAGGGGTGCGCATCTCGCACGGCCATCTGTCTGGGCTCATGGCCTGGCGCTTCGTTCTCCGGCTCGACGGTTCTGGGTCAAGACGCTCAATCGTTACCAATTTTATCCTCGACACCGGAAACAAGGATACCTACATCCCTCCGGAAGCGCTGACCGCTCTTGGCTATCGCGGCAAAATGACGCGTACGTCCTCCCTCCCGTATTACCACAGCGTCTCACTCGGCTCGCCCTTTTTTCTGTAGCTGGCGCAGAAGTCACGTTGCGGGTTCAAAGCGTGAAGACGAAATGTATCGTCGCGCGCCCGGACGACGCGGGACGCATTGGGCTGTCGTTCATGACCGCCGGGGCGCTGACGTATTACTTCGACGCGGGGCTGGTGGCGCCGGTGCTTTATGGTGCGTGCTGCTTGTCTATAACTCCAATCTTCCTTCATTCCTTCCTTTGTATCGAAACACCTTCCTATCTTCCTTTCAACCAAATTAATTTCATGTGTGCTGACTGGATTATACATTACGCTAGACGGAAGCGGCGAGCGGCCGTCGAACGTACCACGGACCATCCGTGCGGAGGATCTGCCCCGACGCGGGCTGCTGGCGATCTTGCGGGCGTGGTTTGGGTTTGGGCGCGGTGGGTAGTTGCTGGTCGCGCGTTCTTTTGGGCTTTTTGAGGGACATTGTAGCGACATTGTAAGATCTACGGTTTGGACTGGCGATGTAGATGTGTATATCTATGTGCTGGATGTATTATACATGGACTACGGCTACGCGATTCAATGTTTAATTAACCACGTTGTGTTCAGCGTTCGTCTTGCCGCCTCCATCAGTGCCACCGTGGAACGACGCCGCGGCAACCTTCCGTTAGACACGTGCCCGAGCGGCCGAGTCCATCTTCCTTCCCATATGGACCACCGCTTGGTGGCGGCGGCTTCCCCCGCTGCCAGTCTGCCGATACCAGAAAAAGTCGCACCAGCGCTGCTCCACATATTTCCGGTGAGAAAAGCTCCACAGTCTTATCGGTGGTACAGGTCGTCCACGTCCCTGCTTCCTTCCTCTGCCACTGGCTACTCACTCAGATGGCTCTCCGTAGGACCTGGTCATTCCCGCTTGCGCTAGCGATTCTCCTCTGCGCGCAGCTGGCACGATGCTTCTCCATCCCTAACCCGTTCGGTTTCAGCTCGCGCGCACCTGCACCTGTGCTGCCGGACCTGTACGAAGCATCGGTACCCGAGCTGCAAGCCGGGCTCGACGCGGGCCACTTTACCAGCGTTGACCTCATCAAGGCGGGTCCCAAGTTGCGTTCTAGGGCAGCATCCTGACTCGTTCGTTGCAGGCATATTTTGCGCGCATCGAAGAAGTCAATATCAAGGGCCCCGGGCTGCGCGCGGTGCTCGAGCTGAACCCCTCTGCGCTCAAAGAGGCTGCCCTGCTCGACACCGAACGCAAGCGAACTGGGAAGCGCAGCGAGCTGCATGGGATCCCTGTCCTACTCAAGGTGAGTGCGGCTAGTTTTGACGGCCAGCGACTTGATAACTGATAATTGCGATAACTGCCACCCAGGACAACATCGCGACGATTGCAGCCGAAGGTAAGCATTTCCCAGACCAATGTGTAAGTGGAAGAAGGCTCTGAATAGATCCACCTAATAAGGAATGAATACCACCGCGGGGTCATTTGCTCTACTGGGCTCAGTCGTGCCCGAGGACGCGGGAGTCGTGAAGCGGCTTCGCAAAGCGGGTGCCATCATCTTGGGTATGCTTTCGTTCCATGGCGTGTATCGGCTCTCATTTCTCCGTAGGCAAGGCAAATCTTTCGGAATTCGCCCACTTTCGAGGGAACATCGCGTCGGCATGGTCGGGGAGAGGTGGTCAAGGTCAGACTGCCATGTCGCAATTGCTATCAATGTCATTTCTTGGCTGATACCAATTCTTATCTCCAGGAAGCAACGCCTACTTCCCACACGCAGATCCATGCGGCTCCTCATCCGGGTCTGGTGTCGCTGCCTCCATCGGACTCGCTGCAGTGACTCTCGGCTCAGAAACAGACGGCAGCATCACTTGCCCTTCCAGCAATAACAACGTTGCAGGTATTAAACTTGCTCTTGAAGTGATAACCTGCGAACTTCAATATTTTCTTCGCAGGTATCAAACCAACTGTCGGTTTGACCTCGCGTGCCGGAGGTAAGACTCAATTGATGCTTGGCATCGAGCCCCTGATCTCGATTCAATACAGTCGTACCCATCTCCGCGCATCAGGATACAGTTGGTCCGATGACGCGCTCGTTGACCGACGCTGCGATCGTTCTCACCGTCATCGCGGGCAAGGACCCCAACGACAACTTCACGCTCGCGCAGCCGTCAGTGGTTCCCGACTTTACCAAGGCGCTGAACAAGAACGCGTTGAAGGGGAAGCGCATCGGGGTTCCTCGGCGCGTGTTCTTGAATGACAGCATCACGGGAAACGATCCCTCGATTGGTGTGGCATTCGAGGAGGCGCTACGAACGATTAAAAGTCTCGGAGCTACAGTTGTCGACCCGGCTGACCTCCCGTCCGCTGACGAATTTGTGACATCCAACAACGAGACGATTGTGCTCGACGTAGATTTCAAGGTGCGTTTCCATCTTTTGCTCTTTCCTGAGAATTTGTACTTATTCTTTCTGCAGGTCCAGTTGAATCAATATTTGAAGGCTTTGGTGAAAAATCCATCAGGCGTCAGGAGTCTCGCGGATCTGATTAAATTCGATGACGACAATCCAACGCTGGAAGAACCGGCGGGCTTCGAGGACCAGTCTGAGTGCGTGCTGTTCGGCATAACTACAAACGATATCTCACTCGTTGTGCTACCCATAGGCTTATCCGGTCCGAAGCGACCAATGGCTTCGACGCAGAATATTTTGCTGCCCTTGCGGCAGACCATGATCTCGGAAGTACGCGCGGCATTGATTTCGTTCTCAAAAAGTTCAACCTTGATGCAATTGTCTTACCGGCCCCTGGGTTCACGACCAGTCCAGCGGGTCTGCACTTCTTTCTAGATTCACTCCATTTGTTTACTCACTCGACCAACAGCGGTTGTGGGATACCCTATCGTCACCGGTGAGAGCGGTCCACTCGTTATCCACCAAGCTGCTCACGCTGTCCAAAGTCCCTCTGGGATTTTTCCCAGACAACGTTACGTGAGCACCTAACTTCTCCACAGTTCGTTCCTCATCTCCAATGCTGCGGCAGCATCGGGTCGGCAGGTCCTGAAACCGTTTACCCAGCCCCAGGCGTGCCCTTCGGGCTGTCGTTCCTCGGCACTGCATTCTCAGACTTCGAGCTGATCGGGTTTGGGTATGCTTATGAGCAAAAGACGCAGACGCGCCTGTCACGGAAGGCGTTCCCCGCGGCGATCCCCAAGACCCAGCTGAAGGACGTCATTGAGAAGTAAGAGGTTTTGTGGTATCGTGTAGCCTTCTTCCGTCCACCTCTTTATTCATGAATGTTAATTGATCAAACGGTACTCAGCAAGGGGACGAATTCTCCGGGGGCAGTTTGGAAACCAGGTAGATCGCCCATGGAAATACCATTGTTCAACTTCGATTCAGTTGTTACGTGATAAGCTGCGCGCAGCGCCGCTGGATATATACCTCCACACTGCCTCGGGGACGTACATGAGCCCCTGCAGGGCACCTAGTGGCGTGATCATCCGAGATCCTTCGGACTCGAAGTCTCGAAGCAAGTCAACGACGTTAGCGGAACATATTCGGAACGCCACAGAACGATACTTAAAACCACGTTTTCTGCGCTCACCGACATCTGAAAGTTCTCCCAAAATGCCAGAGACTCTTAGTGTGGCAGTTTGTATCTCGCATGGCGTCACTCTCTCCGATTTCGTTACACCAATGGAAATTCTCTCCGAGCTCGATCCCGGAGAAGAGGGCTCCTGGTCCAGCGCTATGATGGGTGATGTTCCTTACCGAGTCAAAATCGACTACCTCGCTCCCACTATGGATCCTGTGCTGGCTTCCAAGGGCCGCAATCCGCCAACCGTCAACCCAACACTCACGTACGCCGACGCTATGGCAGACGGGAAGCAATTCGACATTCTCTGGGTGCCCGCAGGTATTTACACCCCTATTTACTCCGCTTATGTTATCTGCCAGCTCCTCAGTGTGCTAACAAAAACGGACAGGGCCCGGCCCAGATTACGAAACGGGGGAGAGTCATATCCCAGAAGAAGAAATTACCTTCATTGCACAGCAGGCCCCCAAGGCTAAGTACGTGATGTCTGTTTGTCTGGGCGCCTTCCAGCTTGCGCTCGCCGGTGTCCTAAACGGAAAACGCGCCACGACGAACAAGCTGTTTTACCGCACCATCGTCGTATGTATTAAATTCAACACTCGAAATCCCAAGGCTGATTCCGTCTCTGTTTTGAGGCTGCGACGTCCAAAGATATCGAGTGGGTCCCTGAGGCGCGATGGGTTGTAGCCGAGGGCGGAAAAGTGTGGACAAGCTCGGGCGTCACTGCAGGTGAGGCTCCCAAATATTTGAATAATCAAGCGTCGGGTGACTGAGGTTGATTGAAGGTTCTGATATGGCCCTGGCCTTTGTGGAGCATCTCGCTGGCGCGAAGGTTGCGCGTCACATACGTGGCGGGTTTGAAATTCCTGAGAGGACGGAGAAGGACGATCCGTTTGCCGCCTTCCACGGGCTTGTTTAAAAGGTTACTTTATTCTGCAGGTCGCAAGTTCAGTAACAGGCCGAGGGAAGTCGTTAGAAGGTTTCCGTATTGGATTGGGGGTTCAATCAGAGCCTCTGCTGCAGTGTCTATGCCTTTTCAATTGTTATATCGCTCTAAATGTAATGTCGAAGATTTCAGAAACGATTTTAATGAGGTTGCCGATGTTCTCTCTAACATGTTCACAGGTTCAGAAATCTACTACCTCTTGGTCCGGAATGATATAATAATGTTTGTCTTGCATGGAAGATTTTGCTTCGTTTTCATTACACAGAGCCCCAACAATGGTACTAGTAGTTCAGCAATATTCTACAAGATTTTTTCCCACCTCTCCCAAACAAAAAATCTCCAGTTTAATGGTCTGACTAGGGCAACTCGGCAGCTGATTTATCCTGGCCCTCGTTCAACGCCTCCTCCATGGCTGCGCACATACGATGATCTCGTTCTTGTTCCCTCGACCTATCTTCAAGGTGGAAGGCGTTGTGGGAGCGTCCCGCTGAGTCTGCGCCGTACGGTCGTATCGAAAGGAGACTAGCAGTATTCTGGATTGAGCATAGCATATGGCATATCTGGCTCTCTGCCAATTATGTCAACCACAATGTCCTCCTCGGTGCGCTCGCTCTCTCGACGATTGCCGATTATGCGTTCCCTGATCTGCATGATCAGGAGCACCAGATCTATGCCCAACACCTGGAACTCGGTGCTGGTCGACGCCTCTTCCCGCGTGCACACCTTGATATATGCATCTTTCGCGTCGTAGCGACAATCCTCGCAGAGCTTGATTTTTTCAATGGGATCAAGGTTTTGATACCCCAGAATATGACCCCGCGCGATGCGTTGTATACGGTACATCTGCCACATATCGGCCAGCTTGAGGACGTCGCGCCAAACGGCAATATTCAAGTTTGCGGAGTAAGAATTGATGGACCTTGAGGTAGTTTGTCAGCGACAAATGCATATGATGGGAGACAAGCTACTTACGGGTTGTAATACACCCAGAGGAGATGCTCGAGCTCTGATTTAGTGACATCGGAGAGAGTCCATTCAGGTTCCCTTCCCGCCGCCTGTTCTTTCGGCTTCGAAAACATTTCGCGCAACACAGGAGAGTCACGGGACAGGAAGAAGCGGTGGATTTTGTATTTCGTTCCTTCAACCTGGGTCTTCTCAGTGGGGGACGAGATCGAAATCTAGGACACTCACAATCAAGTTCACATTGGTGGAATCAAACGAATCCAGCGAGCAGCTCGTGTCTGTCATGTCGTAGCGTACGAGTCGAGATGGTGGAGGAAAACAAGTATCAGGTCCAAGTATTTGAATAGGGAATATGGACCCCGCAAGAATCGTCAAGAAGCCAAGTAGTCACACAAACTGAGTGGGTGAAGTGTTGGATTCAAGAAAACTACTGAACTACCTGCACACAGTCTAATTAATTATTATTCTAATGTCCTTGTTCCAAGCTAACTTGTTCTACATATGTAACCTCACTTTTATCCTAAACTGTATCCGATAAACTGAACAACGGCCGCAGTTGAACAACATCGTCAAGCTCAACTGCCGAATGCCGCTGATCGGGAATCACCGAGATCCCCGCATCAGCGATGCCGATGCAGACGGCCGTGTCCGTTACAACAAGAGCTGAGCGGCTAAAAGAACCAAGCTAGGGCACGAGGATCAGGCCGTCCAGGCCTTGAATAGCCCGCATGAGAAGATGTTGTGGAGGAGGGATGTGCCCGGAGCGTAGGTTCTGGAAATGGGTTGGTGATCCGGGTAGCAGTTGAGCGAATGAAGAGAATGAAATGTGGACTTAGGTCCCAAGCCGTAGAGTACGAAATTCGAGGAAAAGCAGAGTATGATAGTGTAAAAATGCCGTGAGAAGAGCGTGATGTTGTAAAGCGAGTTTTGAGGGGTTTAGGTGGCTAAGGAGCCCACTGGCGGCGCTACGAGAGTAGGGGGCGAGGTCCCTCGGTGGTACCTCTGGGCGAGAGCCCTGCACTGGCCGCGTAAATCGTGGCACGAGTGTGAATTCGATGATGTGGCAATATTTATATGTCAAACAAATGCTGTAATGTGAAATAGGGGCATGGTACTGCAAAATCGAAACCAACGTGCGGATGGATTTCCACATGTCGGCCATACCACCCCTCCACAATGTGGGAAATAAGAGTCAACGATCCATGCCAACCTAAGACATGAGTGGACAAATTTGCGGTTTCTAGTTCGCGGTACTACTGTGCACGGCTTGAATGGTGTCTGGGAGCCCAGCGCAGAATTCAGTTGAACAATAGAGCTCCTCGCAAGCGCTGCGCACCCAACCAACTAAGCATGTGCGTCTAAAGAAGTGGACGAGAACACGCGTATTTTTGTGCCATAACTTGAAGATATCAGGGCGCCGGTTCTAAATAACCCTCTCGACGCTCTTAGATGAGGTTTGGAAGGCAGAAGGGCACCAATAGTCCTCCCAGAGCCTCACTCTTGCACTGGAGTCTTCTCTTGGTCTTCGCAGGGATTGGAAATTTGCAATGCGGCACTACCGGTCGAGAGCAAGTCGGAGGAATAGCCAGAAACGGCTGAAAAGCTGCCACTGAGACTGCAGACGCTGCAATTGCCAATGGCAAGAAGAGAGTCCGCCTTCGACCAGGAATCAAAAGACTTAGTAATAAAGTTGTGTTCAAGCTTGATTTCCGCTTTTCGCTCATATGCATAATAGGAGTCATCTTAGTCGGTGAACCTTTTTTTTTTTTTGCTAAATTCTGTTGGACGAGCTTCATGGACGCGTAACTATATCTTTCCTACTATACTTGTGACATGGCGTCACGGATCCTATATCCGTGACGGCACGCGTCGATTGCCCTCACTCGCTTCCATACGGACGTCGGTGTGAGGGTAAGTCGTATTCCATTCTCACAGTACACACTAGCTAACGTAGAATAGTTCGTTACTCATATAGTGTGTACAGATTCGAACAAATTCAAGTCCTCAACATTTAACAAACGAACTCGAAAGGTTCGGGTTGAGGGTGGTCGAAAAGAGGAATCAATATTCTCTTCGTTTTCCACGCTCGCTGAGAAAAAACCCACCCGCTGTCACCAAGCCCCTCACTCCATGTGTTGATTCCGCAAATCATAGAAAGTGCCAGGATATAAATCTAAAATGATCCAAAGAGACATGTTAGATGGCTATCCGGATCTGTGTCAATGGAGGAGTGTTCAGCGAATCCTTCAAAAGGTGAGAGAGCAATATCGATGTTTATTCCTGTTCTCTTCCACCTTCGGTACCTCCGCGAGGTTTAATCGTTGCACTTCTTGACGATACCGTTTATTCACCCACTTGCCATTATGTTTTGGCGATTTAGCTTCGTTTTTACCATCTTCTTCCTCGCTCTGCCCTTCGTGGTCACTGCTAAAAATCTCACGAAGTGCACCACCCCTATCCGAGACGACTGCACCTTCTACACCGATTGCCTGGAAGCAAAATACCAATGCGGCGCTGACGGCTACCCCATCGGCTACGGTTTCCACTTCTGCACCAAGTTCGCAGAGTCGAAGTCGATCCTGTCCACGGCGGGGAAAGCGTGGATCTCAAACACCATGCTGTGCTTACAGAAAGCGCTCGTTCCAGAGGCTACAGGCGCTGCGGGGGCCGTCACCACGTGCGCGGACCTGAAGACGAAGGCGTTTGCGACGCATGCGGACTGCTATGTTGACAGCGGGCTCTGCAGCCTGCCTATTAGCGACTGGGAGAAGGTCGCGGTGGACATTGTTGGACCTGGGACGCTGGTGGAAAGTTTTGACGCGCTCAAGGCTACTGCGAGCGTCGGAGTGCAATGCACAAAATTCTTTGCTGAGCTGGTCGCTAGTGCTGTCTTCCCCCGGATGAGGCGTGTGAGGCGCGGTCTGTTTTGAGATGTGGGTGTATCCTCAATATTATTGTGCTCGTCCTGGACTGAGTCTTCGCAGATTTGTCAGTGGGATGATTAGTCGCAGCTGCCTTTGCAGTTGTATATTCCGCCGTACCAATAACAATTGATATGATCATGGCTGTCGATCGATATTTCGACTGCCATATATTGGATTGGATTCCAGCAATTCGCAGTTTTCTGGTAGTGCGCGCCTAGCACACGATTCAAGCATTACCCGCAGTCCTGAATGAATTATCACATCAGTTTATTCCCAGTTACATAGACATCACTACAGTTGTGGTTGAATAGAAAAAAAGAAGTCGCGGGTGACTTATATAGGATGCGGGGAATCGAACCCCGTCTTGCGGCGTGGATCATGACCATTCTTTCATTGGTAGCCGCCGTGCGTTACACTACACCCGATTCTGATATGGTGTATGGGTCGTGGCGAGTGTGAGCAGATTTCACATCATCCCTGATCTCTCATCTTGTTTGCGACCTCTAGGCTGGATTCTTTCTTCGGACTATTCAGCCAGCCACATAAACGCTTCAACGGCTCATCTATATCCCCGCCTGGGATTCATTGTCACAACCATGTCCGAGAGTTCAGGTAGTCGAATCAGCAAAGAAAAACGACAATTTATTCTGTCAAGTAGTTGTAAAAAACACAACCCCTCGCAAATGTCGGACGCGGGGAGTTGAACCCGGTCCTGCAACTGAAGTCAGATTTTCGTGCGGTAACATTGACCACCGTGCACTGTACACCACACTCGATTCTTGTATTGTATGTGAGCCGCGATGAGTGTCAGACTATGCTATCTAAGGTTGCAGTAAGTTACTCGGTAATACATTTGTGTGTAGTGTAGGATTATTTTCTTCGAACCATCAGTTGATGCAGTCTCCTATTGTGTTGAACCGACAAAAGAACGAGAATCATTTCTGTCGGTAAAAAGTAAAAGAACCAGACAACATTGTCAAGTTCGGGTGCAGGGAATCGAACCCCGTCCTGCAGCTTAAACGACCTACGTTTCCGTAGCAAGATTAGCTGCCGTGCGCTTCACACCACACCCGATTCATGTACTGTATGTGAGTGGGTGTGAGTCGATTTCCCACTATCATCCTGAATCTTACTCATGTGTGGTACCGGGATTCTGTTCTTCGAACCATCAGTTGAATCGTGCAGCCTCGTAGCCAACCCGCCCATCGTAGGGTGCAGTTCATTGAATCGACAAAAGAACGAGAATTATTTCTGTCGGTAAAAAGGGGAAGGAGGCATCCAATTCGGGTGCAGGGGATCGAACCCCGTCCTGCAATATAAATGGGGTATTATAATCCGGACCAACATTAGCTGCCGTGCGCCGTACACCACACCCGATTTATGCATTCTATGCGAGCCGTGGTGGGTGTGAGTCGATGGTATACGGCACTTATTATATGTACTTCGTCTGTGTCCATGACGGGGTACATATTGTCGTCCCCGGGGTTCAGCGGCGTAGGAAACCGAACATTTCTGAGATGGCTACCCAAATAACCAACTAGTTACGGTGAACTGAACCCCAGGCGATTTCGGAAAAAAAAGATGTTAGCCTTCGGCGTCATTTCGGGGCAGGGAGTTGAACCCAGTTCGCATTGGCAGGGACGAGTCGCTGCCGCCGCGGTGCGTCACACCCGATTCCTGGTAAATAGCTGAGGAGTGAACTATCACAAGCTCAGCAGGCGATCCCTCCAAACTCGGAGGCGGAAAATTCGACGTCCGGTTGTTCGAACAGTTCTCGTTCTCGTTCTCGTTCTTGAGATGCCCCGCGGCCAGCTCTCTCAAAATTACCTTCGATCCAATTATATGACCATGTTGGCACGCACGATCACATTAATCGATTCGCGCCATCGACAATCGAACCCCGTCCTGCAATCTAAATGGGTTATTTATTGGGACTAACATTAGCTGCCGTGCACCATACACCACACCCTGTTTATACATTGTATTCGAGCCGTGGTGGTAAGATTTATCGACTATCATAAATCTTGTGGAGTCTGACTACAAGTGAGACTACCGTGGTGGGTGTGAGCTGACTTGAAGAGGAGCCACGTGTTGTGTGGTCTTGATTGCCGGGAGCCATCACCGGTGCCGAGCTGCAGGAGCCGCTTGCTTTGTGACTTGACTTACGACTCTTACTGCGCAACTTCTGGCGTTTCTTCCCAGCCTTCCTAGACGATGCTCGCGTCGACTTTTTCTCTACATCCGAACCTTCCTGGACCTCGGTAATAACGGCGCATGCGCAAAAGCGATCAACCAGCCCGAGTGCGCGTGGGGCACTGCCCCACGCGCATTCAGGTCCTTGATCGGCAGAGGCTGCCGAGCATTGCCGCCATCTGTCTACCCTACGCGACCGGACCTCAGGAGACCCGGTCGCGTAGGGTCACGTAGGGTAGACAGATGGCGGCAATACTCGGCAGCCTCCGCCGACCAGGGGCCTGAATGCAGTGAACAGAAGGTATGAACATACAAAATCTTAAAGAACGGTTAATTAATATATAACAAAATGGGTCAGGCAACATGAAGGCATCCAGTAATTAAGGTACCTGAAGCCAAGTGAAATGAACCCGGAACTCGGGCATCCGGGCAGTCGGGCATGCGGACAGTCGGGCAGTCAGATAATTGCATTCCTCGAGCGTGTCAAGAGCGGCAAGGATGGTCTCAAAGTTCCATAGCAGGCTCGGTTCACCGTCTCCAAGGCATTCGTGCTCAGGTTGCAAGTTGGGCACCAGTCGGTCTTCACACAGGTCATAACCAACTGCTCTGGGTAATCTCCAATATAGTATGTGACGATTCGGTGGCCACGGCGAACCGCACCATCGCCGCTTGCGATCGGAATGCCTTTTGCTCCAGCGACGCGGAGAGGAGCAAATTGGGATGTCGGCAAATACTCCAATAAAATGTACGCTCTGCGAGAGGGCTGTCGACGAATCTCCTTTGGAATGTTGCCGATGATCATGTACACTGGATATGCAGTCTTATTCCCGAACATTGTGAGCTGAGTTTTGTTGGAGGACAGAAGGATATGATGATAGTGGCCCCCAGATTATCCTCTTCAACTTGTTTCCAAGAATTTTTAGTAACAATCGCTGCGTTCCGAGGGGTCGTCGGCCCAGATCAGGCCGTCGATCCCGTCAGCCGACTTCGGTTGACCCTGAGGTTCGCCGGCCATGCCCTCCACAGCCAACGGCTGTAAGCCTTGGAAATTTACTTTTTTTGGCCTCCCAAACTTGTCTTACACCTACGACAGATAACGGCTTGGAAGTTCCTAGCATGGATTCCTATTCCCCTGGATAAGACTCAGGTCAAGGGTCATCAGCTGTGTGCCGATGTCAGCCCGATTCGGTGGACGTCCTGTCGGCAAACTGCCGTCGGCCGATGTCAGCCCAACCTTCCCTCGGAACGCAGTTATTATAAAGAGAGCTGAAAATGCTCGATATCGTCGTGCTTCATATTCACGATGAAACTCGCCTTCACTGCAGCTTTCCTTGCTCTCATCCAGCTCACTGTAGCACAGGACTTCGTTTACCGTTTTTACAACAACGGCGGCTGCAACCACACCTCATCTGCTGCCAACACCTTCCCCCCCTTCCCTGCTCCACCGTATTCCAATTACTTTGGTATTCAGAATGTTGGGCTGACAACTCCCTCCATAGGAGCAATGGTTCTTACGCAACTTGCATCAACTCTCCTCAAGGCGGCCTTAACTGGGATCACCTTGAGTACAGTACTAGTCGTCCCGATAATGCAGGTTCGTCTTGCTTTATGATACTGGTCTCCCTCCCGATCCTGATACACCTTCGCAGTGCAAGCCTTTGTTTTCTGTAACAAAGACTGCCAGGGTGCAGATATTCAGGTTGTTGGCAACGCTTGCACCCCGGCACCCCCAAAGTATGCCTACGCCTCACTGAATAATTTCTATAACAATGCTGACAACTCTCGTATTCTTAGCTGTTTAATCGGATCTTTCATAGGGTGAGGATCCTTCAGCAGTGTCATAATTATCCCCCATTAATTCGTTGAATCCTTTAGCTTCCCTGCCTAAGAGAATGCCAACAAATGCGGGAGTCCGGACGTCCGTTGTTGGCATGCACTGTGCATGTAGTACCGCTTATGCCATGAAATGTTATGTATGATTGCCGAAGAAGGAAATAGACCATATATTTCGATCTACGTAGAGTGGGTGGACTCGGTGGAGGTATTAGAGAAAAACCCCGAAATGTCCTTCGGTGCGGTTGAAGAATAGGCTCAAGCCCGGGTTCGAATTGCTCTGCTTCCTAGACTCTTTGTTTGCAATCTTGAGGACAGGACTAAGCCTCAACGGACAAAGTGATGGATAGAGGAGAAAACAGACCTCAAACTCCTAGCAGGGCGGCGGTGATTACAGCAGGATCCAGGGCGTTCAGGGAACGATGGGCCTCGGAGTGGTCAACCTCTCCGAGGCGAAGTCGTCTCGCGCTCCACGATGCCACCCCCCATCAAACGCCATTGCACGCATGTACGACGACCTCACGCGCCCCCACTGCAGCATTATCACCAAACTGCACGATGGACACATCGGCCTGAACGCTCACCGCCATCGATTCACCCTCGCCCCTGAAACCGTCTCCCCCTATCTCCTCTTTTGCCCGGCATACCGCCGCCAACGGCTCGAGCTCATCGCGCCTCGGCACGGTGCGCCTGACGCTCAAGCTCCTCCTCGCGATGAAGTTGGACCATAAGCCTGTCCTCGCATACGTCCGCGATACCAACCGCTTTCCCGTTCTGTAAGGCGGCTGAACCGCATGAAAATCAACCTAGCATTCAACCAAAGTTAAGATATTATTCCACTGGGTACAGGATGAAACCCAGCGCTTCATAGGTTTATTCGGGTAGGATAAACATCCCTTTATCGCGGTACATTTCATCCTATTATCCCGTCAGCTTTCCCGAGTGAATATCAACCTATTGATATATAGGTTAATTTCAGTAGCCAGGGACCGCACTTGCTCATATTCAACAGGGAGGGGGATGGCAAAGTATGGCTGTATTGTACTAGTTCTACACACGATAATCAGGGGAGATACAGCCGACATTTGTGGCTGTCTAACAAACTATACAGCCGCAGTCCCTTGCGATAGCTGGCGATATTCGAGGGCCTGCAGAAGCTTAGATGCGTATCTTGGATGATGCAGCCAAAAAAACATACCTTGTACCCAGTTTGAGCCCGCTAAGAAGTCCTAGGTATGTACACCTCAAAGGTCGCGGCAAGGGGCTGTTGGGTCTTGATGCTGCCTGGGCGTCGCGCATGGCGCAGTGACCGAGTCGACGGTGGCAACGCTGATCAGGCACACCTCCGGGCTGGCCGATGGCTGGATTGAGGCATCGCGAGATTGGTCGGGAGAAAGGTTCCTGTGCATGTTTTGAGGTAGAGAGGATACTGCATTGAAAGATGTGATGCTCGCCATGCTCAGAGCTCGAGTCGATGGTATACGAATCCTACATTCTATCAAATACCACACTTACTTACTTCGTCTGTGTCCATCACGGGGTACATATTGCTGTCCCCGGGGTTCAGCGGCGTAGGAGCTCCAACATTTCTGAGATCGCTACACAAATTTAAACCAACAGTTACCGTGAACTGAACTCTAGGCGATTTCGGAGAAAGAAAAAAAAAAAGCTGCTAGCCGTCAAAGTCATTTCGGGGCAGGGAGTCGAACCCAGTTCGCATTGGCAGGGACGAGTCGCTGCTGCCGCGGTGCGCCACACCCGATTCCTAATAAATAGCCGAGGAGTGAACTATCACAATCGCAAGTGGCCATGGGTGGGTTCAAATGTCGAGGAGAAACCGAACCGGCGTTGACCTCGCAAGGGATGAATTCCGAGCTCAGCAGGCGATCCAAACTCGGAGGCGGAAAATTCAACGTCCGATTGTTCAGAACAGTCCTCGTTCTCGTTCTTGCGATGCCCCGCGGCCAGCTCCCTCGAAAACTACCTTCGATCCAATCATATGCTGTTCATGTTGGCACGCACGATCACATTAATCGATGCGCGCCATCGACAATCGACAATCGACAGCGTATATACCGCCGCTGGGATGTGTTTTTCTTCTGGCATCGATATCGATAATAAGTATCGTGTTTGGCGGGCGATCAAACTTGAGGGAGGAGGGTGGTCAGGAGGCTGTGCGCGTGTTTTCGACGCGGAGGCGTGGTTGGTTAGTTGTTTTTAGGCTGAATTAAGTCTGAAGCTATTCGAGGCGGGCGGACCTACGTAGCCATGGCGATGTCCGGTATGAGCCTTGATAATGAAGTGTGGGTCCACCCGCGCCGACCGCACCTTGGTCTATAAGTTATACTCAA
Organism: Mycena albidolilacea; assembly: GCA_029282495.1. Lineage (NCBI taxonomy): Eukaryota > Fungi > Basidiomycota > Agaricomycetes > Agaricales > Mycenaceae > Mycena > Mycena albidolilacea. The sequence goes on along the minus strand of JARIHO010000124.1, from coordinate 59,911 downwards.
GAATCGAGATTTGAGATCCAGGACGCAAGACGGGGGACGGAGGGCCTGTGGAAACGTGTCGAATCGAATCGTAATGAATCTGGGGGGGCTTGACTGCGGATTATCGGAAGGTGGAAGCAAGACAGGGTACCTCGTATATATAGTCTAGTATGCCAGAAGAGACGAGACGTGGCAGGAGGCACGGCGCTCGGAGATCGCTCGTGGCAGCGGGTTGCAATTGATGGACGATGAATTGATGGAGAGGTTGGAATGTGGGGGGCAGACAGGCTGCATTTTCCTTGGTACAGGAGCGAAAACTAACGGCGGCGAGGCCAGGGACGGGGACGGGTATAGCACGTTGTAGGTGGGAACGGGAATGGGAAGGTCGCGGCCAAGCTATTTGTGGGCAGTGTAAATCCGCGAGCCAGCCAAAACCCCGGGTGAATTGAATTCGAAAATAGAAATGGCAGACTAAGGCCCGGAGCAGTGCCTGCGGGGAAATGTCGCGTCGGGCGGTGCTGGGATGGTCCGAGTCCTGGAATGTAGAGTTGGACTCCGAGCCGCGCGCGATGGCTACCAAGCGGGTTGGATGCGGCTCGAGTAGAAACCCAAACTGCGGGTGGAAGATCCAGGGCGAGAAAGGAAGTCGCGCTGGCATGTCCTCGCGGGAGAAGCGCATCTTAACCCCGTGGTGGGTGCACCCTGCTGCGCAGTGCATTTGCGGAAAGCTGCCGGAAAAGGTGCATAAGGACCGGAGTACCGTTGCAGGGCTAATTGAGCACTCTGCGTCATGCGGATCCGGATTTCGAGTCTTCGACGTCGAAGTCGCTGGATGGGTATGGGGCGCTCGACAATCAGGATGCAAGGCGGGTCCTGTGGCGAAAAACGCGCACCGGGGATCGGCGCGATAGCTATCAGTTGGGTCCAAGGTCGAGTGGGCGTTGTCGACGTTGTCGACGGTGGCGGCCGCATTTTGAAATTGATTATGGGCCGCCCCGCAGTCGCCAGAGCGATTTCGGATTCACACACGCATGGTTGAGGTGAAACGGGAACTGTGGGACTCTGGCCATCCGGGGATATGCGAGCCGATAGCCGGTGTTTGGCGTGGTCCGTGCGCTGGCTTAAGGCGTTGTGTGTGGTGTCAACTGTGGTCAACAGAACCCTCACCACCCAACCACCATGATCCCCCGTATACACCGTCTATAGCGATGTACTTGGTACAATAACCACACGCCGCACGTCGCTGGCGGGGCTTGCTTCGCTCAGCTTGCTCGCCGTCTACAGCATCCACCAAAACAATGGTATTTTTTCCCTTTTCCCCATGACAAGGGGCTGACAGTGCGCAGGTTCTAATCAGTAGCAAGAAGTACGCCTGGTGAGTGTCTTTCCGGTGCTGAGAGCAAAGGCTGAGTGGTATATCACCAGTGAAACATGCATAAAGGGTCATCGGTCGTCCGCCTGCAGGCACACCGACCGGCCGCTTTTCGAGATTAAAAAGAAGGGCCGGCCGGTGACGCAGTGCGAGCACTGCAGAGAGTTACGAAAAACAAAACAAGTCCATGTCAAGTGTATATGTGAAGCGAAGGAACCATCCCCCTCCATCGCCCCAAAGAAGAAAGGTAAAACTTGGAGATATTCGCTGGCAGAAGGATGCTAATATTTTTGTTGCAGGCACGTCGGCGCTTCCGGCGCACGCTGCGTTCCCGCACGGCGTGCCCGACGCGGGGTCGGCCACCACGTCAGACTCGGACCACGGGGGTATGCCTGCTGCTTGCTGCCCCTGACCTTCCCAGCGTCCGATTGCTGAACATTATATAGGGTCGACTCAATCGGCCTCAGCGTCGGGCTGCAGCTGTCTAGTCACCGGCGGCGCGTGTCACTGCTGCACCCCGCGTACCCGCCCCGGTGCTCGCCGCCGCTCCGAACCCCCGCGCCCAACGGGCCTCAGCGCCCTCGGCGCTCTCACCGCCCCCACACCCAACAGTCCGACCCTCCCATCCCCATCGAACATTATCCACAATGCACAATGCTGCAGTATCAAGACCTCCCCCACCCTCCCGCCCACGCCACATCCCACCCCGAACCCGTCCCCGAACCCCACCATGCCCGCCCGCGCGCAGAGCCACCACATCCTCGCGCGCCTCGCCGAGCTGCGCCCCGTGCTCCCGCGCCTGTCCGCGCGCGACGCCGCGCTCATGCAGGGCGCCGCGGGGCAGCATGACCTCTTCCATCACTCGCCCGGGCACCACCACCCCGGCCACGGCGAGACGCACTTCTCGCCGTACGGCCGCGCGTACGAGCACGCCTTGTCGATGCACCCCGACAGCGACGCCAGCACCGGCAGTGCGAGCTTCTATCAGCAGGTATGTACACATTTCGTCCATTCCATTTCATCGATTGCGAGATTACGACGGTAGGCTAATGAGTTACGTGGACAGGACGGCCGGAGCGTCGAGTCGCTGCTGAGCATCAGCTCGCTCGCAAGCGTTACGAGCCACCGCAGCGCGGGCGGCGGCGGAGGGCATCACAGCCAGAAGAGCGTGAGCCAGAAGAGCCACAGCCAGAAAAACCCCTCGTTCGACGGCGGCAACACCACCTCTACCTCCGCCTCCACCTCCAACGCCTCTAACTCGTCGTTCTTCCCGCCTCCCAATCCCAAATCGAGCGAGATGGGCATGGACTGGCGTCTCCCGCCGAGCCTCTCGCGATCTGCAGGGGATGGATACCCGGGCGCTTCGAATTCCCAGCCATCGTACGACGCCGCCAGCGCAAACACCCGGCCGCGGTCGGAAAGCGGCGTTGGGGATCGGGATCTTTGGGGTTCTTCTTTCGGGGGTAACGCGAGCACCGCCGCTGCTGAGAACAACCCCGTTTTCGCGCCGCGGCCCCGCTCTGAGGCCGCGGCTGGCTCCAGCGCACAAAATAATAATAACGCCAACGCTGCGTATATGCGTCCGCGGAGCGGCGGGGGTGTGCGCACGTGCGGGTGCGGCGCGGGGTGTGCGTGCCCGGGGTGTACGCTGCACGGCGTCGCTTCGTCCAGCGGGAACAGCAGCGGGAACGGCAGCGAGATGCGCAGCCCCACGGACGGAGGGGGGAGGCACTGCGCGGACCCGGCGCAGTGCGGCGGCGCGTGCCTCGACTGCACGATACTCGGGCTGCCGGACTACGGCGCCGTTGTGGGCTTCGGTGCGGGCGTCTCCGACAAGGACGGCGGCGGCAAAGCTGAGGCGGGGTACCCGTTCGACGTCGACGTCAACCGCGACGGCGGGAAGCTTGCGCTGGACAGCTACCCTGGCGACAACCCGCTCGCGTATCGTAAGGCGTACAGCGCGGACCTCGGCGAGCTGGACGGGTACAGCCGCGACCTGGGCGAGCTCGAGGGGTACGACCTCGACCTTGACCTCGCGCAAGAGGGCAGGGGCGGGGGCGGGTACGATCTCGATCTGGGCCGGGACATGGACGCGCTGGAGCTGGAGCGCCAGAGCGCGGCGATCGACGAGTGGATCCGCGAGGTGGGTGCGCTGCCGCTCCCGCCGCCGCCGCCGACGCCGTCCTCCGCCTCCGCCTCGGGGCAACAGCCGTTTGAGTTCGAGCACGGGTTCGATGTGGGCGCCAGCGCGGGCCCGCGCGGCGGGGTGAAGCTCGAGTTTGATGGGATGGGGATGGACTTTGATGTGGGGCAGCCGTGGGTGTTCGATGTGGGTGTGGGCGGTGCGGAGCTCGACGCGCGCGACGCGCCGGACGGCAGCGGGGACGTGCCCATGCGCATGCAGGGGCTCACCGGCGCCGACGTGCCTGTGCCGCACGCTGCGGACCACGCGGCGTTCCTCACCGTCCCGGGACCCGTCGCGGGCGCGCACGGGCGCAGCCGCAGCTCGAGCTCTGCGTCGTCGGAGGTGTCGATGCCGGGCGTCGGCGCGGGCGCGGGCGCGCACATGGGGGCGGCCGGAGCGGGGCTCGGGCATGGGCTCGGGCTCGGGGGGCGCGGTGGGGGCGCAGGCGCAGGGCTGGGAGGCGCAATGGTGCCCGCTGCGACCGCGCCGCCCGTGCCTGCGCTGCAGTTCTCCCCCCCGCTGCCTGCGGCGTACATGGACGAGCAGATGCTGTTCTTCTGAGCGCCTGCTCTGAGCGTGCCGTGCCCCCTCCCCTCCGTCTCCTTCGCTTCACCGACGTATACAAAGGACTGCCCACGCCCCGTTACGCCCTCCATGCACATAATCAACACATTACACTGCAGTAAATCATCATCATCATCTTGCCGACATATTCTTTCTTTCTGCATTCTCTGCACTGTTCCAGTTACGATACCAACCGACCCATGTCTATAGTTTTCTTTTTTGCTCTTTGCATACTCACTTTTCTTGCATACCTCATCTGTCTGTCTGTCTGTTTTGTTCTCGCGTTCCGATGTACTTACTATTAGTCCATGTCTAGTTAGTTAGTTCGTTAGAGGTAGTTGTCCCGGTCTGCGTCTTGATTCAATAGTTCTTTTCCTCTTGTGAGGTGTAATACGAGGCATGTATGTGCATTTACAATGGATAGACTTATAGAATTGGAGGTGGACCGTCTTGAAAAAAGCTGGTCCTAGCGTGCCCGAAAACCGAAAGCAGACTTACAGGACTAGGACCGTCTTGTCATGGGGGAAACTGGGGATGGCGCGCCTGAAAGCGGGTCCGGACTTGCATAGATTACACGGTCATTATTTTCAATTATGTAGTACCTCGTTTTCTACAAAGGTCGACGGTTTATTTCGGATGCCAGTGACTCGCTCGCTCGAAACCCACTTTAGTACGGCACACGCTGCGTCAGAGTAATCTCCCTGTCAATTGGATTCAAGGTCGCGACGACATTGCGCAGGAAGGAGTCTCCCCTGCGGAGTCGTTTTCAACACCAGCCAAAAACGTAGAGCGAACGAGAGATAGAAAAACGCACAGCAGGTGGAAGTCCGAGGCAATAAGCGGCCCGCCCTGCGCCTGCGTCCCGAGAACGCAGGTGTCATTGCCAAACGGCACAAGCTGGTCCCGCGGATCCATGCTGAATGCCTGGCCGCCGATTGTGACGCTGAATTGAGGGACCGTCGCGTTGCACTGCGCGGCATAGAGGGTCACGCCGGAAACCGTGATGAGCTCTGCGGGCGGGCCGAACGCGGCCGCGTACCCCGCGGCGACGGGCGCGGGGACGAGGTTGACCGCGGTGCCGGTGTCGAGGACGGTGGTGTCGTTGCCGAGGGAGGCGTTGCGCGCCTCGGGGATGTTTTCGCTGCCGGGGAAGTTGTACGAGTCGATGGGGAGGGTATACCAAAAGAACTGCCGTTTGGATTCGGCGATGGTGGGAGGGTAGGCTAGAACAGGGACGGTGACCGATGTGTTGTGGATCACTGGAACGGGGGCGATGCCGCCGAAGGCAAGCAATCCGAGATTGGGGGTGTAAAGGTCGTTTTCTGCTTGCTCGGCAGTGGGGCGATTCAATGCAATGGAAAAGTCTGCGCATGTAGTCAACAAATGCAAGATTTGGGAGGACTCCGAAGGGACGTACAAGGATGTTCGACTTTGTTCTGCTTGACCGCGGTAAAGAAGAAGGGATCATACAGAATACGGTTTTTAATAGAGGCCGTAGTTGGGTCGGAGGTGTTGAAAAGACTGGTCACATTTGGGAAGGCGAGACCCTGCGACGCGAAATGAGACAAGAATCATTTTGTTACTTGGTCGAGCGACGCACGAGGACACCCGATAGAACGCCGTCCCCCGTCCACGCTGCAACATTTGGTATCGGTACCACCTGTCGCGACACCTCCAGTGCACCGATGGACACGGTCTCCAAGGCGATTGGTCCCGCAACGTACTCAGATGTTCCATACGTTTGATTAAAGCTGACATTTTGATACAACTCGAAAGTTTTGGATGAATTCGGATTGAAGCCAGTTGAACCGAAATTGCACGTCGTCTGCGGCACCGGACTGCCGGTAAGGTCGAAGCAGGAAAACCCCGCCTGCGGCACCCAGGTGTCCGAGCTACATGAATGAAAAACGATTAATGACTTCCCGGATTCCATTTACATCTGCTCACCTTCCGCTGTCGATGATGAGACTGAAATTTTGCCCACCGATGGTGACGTTTACAAGGTAGTCGGTGTCCAAGTTACTGCCAGCTAGAGGAACCGTTTTATACGCGTTACGCGACACAACGCTGCCACGGAGGGCAGCGAGCGCGTCGACTTTCGCTTTGCGGCGCGGCACCTTCTTGGAGAACGCCACGGAATAGGAGGCGGCTGGAAGGACGCTTCGAGAATACAACGCGGGATGGTGTGCGTCCGGCTGCGTCCCTGGGCTTGCGAGATGCCCAGGAACGGCGCAGAAAAGGGCCAAGGCAAGTGAGGAAAGAGACAGTATGTTCATGGTTTGTTGGGTGTTCAGTGAAGCGGATGGGGTATTTATGCCCACCGAGCGTAAACGTCACGCATGGCTCGCATAGCAAACTGCACTGCCGTGGACTCGGAGCTCCTGGGCCCCGACTCTGTCGCCGTCGGACAACGTTGGTATGGGCGCAAGAAATCACGCGCCATGACTGCCAATGATGGATTTACCTCAGGCTGATCTCGGGATTAATGTCGTGAGCCTCAACGTCCAACGCCAGGAAGGCGAGTCAAAAGTCGAAAACACAGTGGATGATGGCATTGGGAAGAGAGGGCAATGCGTCCTCGCCCGATCACGTGTACAGCAAAGTCGAACCTCGGTGATTGCCGCTCTTTACTGGTCAAACCGCGCTCAAACTTAGTCGGGGTCCCTCGTGAACGTATGTATTTACTCATGAAACTGCCAAAGTGTGATGCAATGCAGCTCCAACTGAATTTGGCACCACTTTTTGTCTCACATGCGGAGGTGGTTCCGTGATGGTCTGCACATCATCGTAGTTGCAACACGGTGCCACTGTGGTTCCGAAATTCCGACACCTTTGAGCCGGAAGCGATCTTTTTTTCTCCTCCACTGCATCGCCGCGTCATTACATCATAGCACCGTTCAACCAAACGAAGTACGAGTTGTTTCTAGTTGAAGCATCTGCCTAGGGGACTAAGTAAACCTAACTAACGGTCACTAACCGCGGCCCTAATATACTTTATGCGGAGTTGGGTTGGTCGCCGCGTGGAAGCAGAAGTTACGTCCAAGAAACTAGCCTGACGTCTGGGCTCGGACTCTTTGCGAATCGCAGCAGACTTGCATGAATAGCAGCGGGGCAATGGTAGGATCGGGTTCTCTGAATATGTGGCTCGTAACCTCCGGAGGAACTGGAGAGCCGTGGTGACAAGCCAAGGTGCGGTGTAACAACTCCAAGGAACTCACCCAGCCATGTGGTAAACACTGTCACTCCGAGTCATAAATTTTGATATGCAACGGTTAAACCAGTACGGAACTGTGTTTGCTTTCGTTATTTGGGACGAAGTCCTGGTAAAAAGCGGCAATGGGCGAGTATTATTTATCTGCTAAAGGTCTCAATGACATCGTCTGCTGGGCGCAATCAAAACGGTGGAGCGCCGAGAAACCGTGGTTTTGAGAACGAGTGAGAATAGGGTCCCAATTCAAACAGCTAAGTTGGACAATACTATCCTCCAAAGAGTTCCTCTGGCAACCATGCATCCTGAGCAGATGAGCGCCGCTCGCAAGAGACGACTGATGGATCATGGCATCACCTTTGATTCCTCAACACCCTCAGAATCTCTCCTAAATCTTTTGGGTCCGAAGCATTACAGAAATTTTGATTCAGAATAACTTCCCTCGTAGACCGACACGCTTGTGTCTTAGACAGAACGGTTACCAGTCTCCTTCACTCGACCTGTTGCAGAAACTGGTTGGACAGCATTTTCTGCGCAGATTGAAGACCTCTTTTAATATTTTAAACAAGACCGTGGAAAGCGGCAAACGGATCGTCCTTCTCCGTTCTCTCAGGAATCTCAAATCCGCCGCGTATGTGACGCGCAACTTTCGCGCCGACCAGATGCTCCACAAAGGCAAGAGCCATGTCGGAACCTGAAGCACATTAAAGTCAACCGACGCTTTATTAAAATTCAAATATTGGAGCCTCACCTGCAGTGACACCCGAGCTTGTCCACACTTTTCCGCCCTCAGTTACGACCCATCGCGCTTCAGGGACCCACTCAATTTCTTTGGATGTCGCGGCCTTGAAACAGAGGTGGACTTAGTCTTGGATATTTCGGGTGTTGAATTAAAACATACAACGATGGTGCGATAGAACAGCTTGTTCGTTGTGGCGCGTTTTCCATTCAGGACGCCAGCGAGTGCAAGCTGGAAGGCGCCAGTGCACACAGACATCACGTATTTGGCTTTGGGCGCCTGTCGCGCAATGAAGATAATCTCATCCTCCGGAATATGGCTCTCGCCCGTTTCAAAGTCTGGGCCGGGCCCTGCCGACACCTTTGTTAACACTCTGGAGAGTCTGATGACAGAAGTGGAATAAAACCTGCGGGGACCCAGAGAATGTCGAACTGTTTCCCATCTGCCATAGCGCTGGCATACGTGAGTGTTGGGTTGATGGTTGGCGGATTGCGGCCTTTGGCAGCCACCACAGGATCCATGGTGGGGGCGAGGTAGTCGATTTTGACTCTGTATGGAATATCGGCCATGATGGCGCTGGACCAGGAGGCCTCGTCTCCGGGATCGAGCTCGGAAAGAATTTCCATTGGCGTCACGAAATCGGAGAGAGTCACCCCATGCGAGATGCAGACTGCGACGCTGAGGGTCTCTGGCATTTTCAGGAGGGTCTGGGATGTCGGCGAGCGAGGGCAGTGCGGTTTAAGTATCGTTTTTGTGACGGTCCCGATATGTTCCGTCAACTTGCTCGGTTAACTTGTGTCGGGCGATCCCGCGCGTGATACGACTGCGGAGGTACTCACGGCGGCTATGACGGGGTATAAGCCTTTCCATTAAATATTGGTGGCTCGCTTGTTGATAGGTTGCGAGTAGAAAGTCGGTATAAGAGACTAACTGGTTGATATGTCCTACTAAGTATTTATTGTTACAATTGTGAACCATGTCTTCTGCCAAAGTACACATTATTCGCACATTTAGCCTTGGCTCTCCACGCCGAAAAGACACCGACCAAGCGTACTTCTTGCTACTGATTAGAACCTGCTCCTGTCAGCCCCTTGTCAGAAAAAAAAAGCGGAAATGCAGGAGACGGCGAGCAAGGCTGAGCGAAGCAAGCCCCGCCAGCGACATACGGCATGTGGTTACAGTCACGGCGAAATTAGATGCCCCACCCCATATTTGGAAATTCCCATCAAACCCAGTCCTTTTCACCGCTTTTGAGCTCAGGGAAGCCAGATTTTGTCAGATAAAGCTCTCAGTATGTTTCCTGTGACATTTACCTTACTTGGTGCAAAGAAAATCAACGCAATCTGAGCTATATGCACAATGCAACCACTGCTGTTCAACTTGGCCAAATATGCTGTTGTGCTGTTCTGACTGCTACAAAAATTTCTGTCTAGCAAGCCTATGGTATCTGAAGTGTTACACAACACTACGACCATGAAAAGATCCCCAACTGAGTTCAAAAATGGTGAAAAGGACTTGATTTGATAGGAATTTTCAAATATGGGGTGGGGCATCTAATTTCGCCGTGACTGTATTGCACCAGGTACATCGCTATAGACGGTGTATATGGGGGATCATGGTGGTTGGGGTGAGGGTATCACAGTTGAAACTTGACACCACACACAACATTAAGCCAGCGCACGGACCATGCCAAACACCGGCTGCCGGCACGCAGATTTCCAGATTTGTCCCCACACATCATTCCCGATATAGTAATTCGCACACGTGATCGCGGACTCGCCGCAAGCGACGGCAAGAACAACAAAGAAATACTGTGAGTCGAAATGAGTGTGACAGACGCGTCTTCACGCGTAAAAGCGTGTTGATGGGTGGCACAGTTGTTACGGATGACAAGTCCTGGCAAAAATAATATAATATTGGATGTAAGATTATATATTAACAGTAATATGACCGCCTTTCTGAACCGTCTGGAGGTGCCGGTGGGTAAAAGTCGTAGTTACGATAATAGGAGTGCGGGTGAGCAGGGGGAGGGAGAGGCAGTTGCAGGTGTATGCCTCGACGCCAACCGAATAAACCTGGGTGGTGTCTGACTGAGACCTCACCCGATAGACCGCTTCTCCTTCGACCTTCTGAACCGAATCTTGCGGGATGGAAAAAGCGCGGGACTCGACTTCAAGCCGGCGCTTCACACCGCTCAGAACAAAGTTTCTACTTAGGTAGAAACAGAGGCAGAAAGAGCGCGGGATTTTTGCCATTGGTCCGGAAAATGCCGGGACCAATGGCAAAAATCCCGCGTCTTTCTGCCTGTGTTTCTACCCAAGTAGAAACTTTGTTTTGCACGGTGTGCTTGACTTCGAGGTCTGACCCTTCAAAGCTGAAGTCCTGGCGGCGATGATTTGCAATAAAGTAAGGGATTGCCGTGTTGATGAGGACGTGCAGAAGGTGATCTATGCGTCTGTTCCGCTTCCCCTCGAGGAATTTCCCCTTGACACTGGGGGAAAAGACCGATCCATATGAAAACCATATGTGTTTGATGCATATGGTTCGCATATGTGCAGATTGTGGAACAAAGGTGTCAATCACCTTTGTTGCACCTTTGTTTTTGGGGGTGACACAAAGGTGAAAACAAAGGTGCAACAAAGGTGATTGACACCTTTGTTCCACAATCCGCATATATGCAAACCATATGTGTTCGATGCATATGGCTTTCATATGCGTTGGCCTTTGCCCCCAGTGTGAGAAGGTGATGCCACCTGCGAGTTTATTAGTTAAATGGACAGCAGTGTGCATAACTTAATCACTCACAATTCGACGAGCATATTCGTGTCACAGAGCTCAAAGACACTGCGATCGCGACGGAACCGTGCGGACCACATCTCGATGTCACGCTGCTTGAGCCAATTGGTCTCGAGGTACGCAAAGAAGCTTGTAGGGGCGGCAGATTTAATCTTCTTCAGATAAGTCTCAAACTTTGCGTCGTCTGTTATACGTTCAGGAGCGTCCACAGCTCAGGGTAGTGGATAATGGAAAAGTGCTGCTGCCACGCATGCAGGACATGCCACCAGCACAGAAGGACGTGCGACTAGCCCCGTACTATCGCATTTAACTGTGCCCAGTCTTTGTCCGACATGAATTTCCGCGGCTTAATACTCGGGTTTGCCTTTCGAAGAAGTACGAGGAAATAATCGATGGTTACTTCGGTCCCATTCGATGCAAGCATCCATGCCGCAGGCATGCCTGTTCATCCAGGAATTATCAGCGATTGACGGGTAGGGATTTTAGTTAAAACAACATACCGTGCCCCCATTTGTCACGTACTATATAACCGTAAAAAGACTCATACCCTGGTAGTGAGTAGTATTATGTGTCGCGTCGAGGCCAGCGAATTTACTACCCCACTTCTCCCAGCACTCGTGTTGGTACTTGGTTTGTATGCACAATGTAAAGGTGTTACTCTCCAGAGCCGAGCCAGCAGGAGGAACGTCGCTACTGCCTTTGAATCCCAGCAGTTCCCCGCGCTTTCGGAGATTATCGACCCATTGTTTCGTAGACTCGCCATGCTGGGAGTTGAGGCGAACGGTTTCGGCCTCAATATCTTTTTGTAAGCAAATCAATTGGTTGTTTGTTATGTCGGGTGGCATGGGTTCGTACCTCAATTTGTCGGATATCTGCAGCAGTTATGAACTCGTTACGTGCAGAAGGACGACTTCGAAGGTTCTCCAGGTTGTCCTCCGTATTAACGTTCCCTCTGACTTCCTGAAGGACGCGAGCACGGTCGACCCCCATACGCAACAACTCAGCAATCCGGAGCCGTGTTTCGACGGGGATGCGAATGAATCGAGCATTGGCATCGCCGGTGGGGTGCGAATGCCCGTGTGTATAGCGGCCCAGGACCTCATCTGTCCCTAGGTACGTCTTGACCGTCAAACGGCACGGGCACCCAGTCAAGATGCGTTTACTGGGTACCTTGCGGCCGCGAGCTGTTTTCTTGGTATACTTAGAAATAGAGCGCGAACTTTGACAACTGCAGACGTAAATGTGCTTCGAAGACCAGGTAGGTGCCTTCTTCGAACGATTTTTCCGATGCTCTTTGCGGTGGAGCTCAATGGTATGGGTCTTTTCTTCGTCCCGTATCCACTGCTGCATCTCGGCCACAGAAGCCCATTTCATGGTGTATTTTCCCATCGCAAGGTCGTAGTGGTAGGAGCCGCGGGTAAACTGTACGGGAGGAACGTCCACTCCAAAAGTGTTGAACGTAAAGGCATATTCTTCGGGGGGTAGAGTCGATAGACCAGGATCATGGACCCGTTGGGAGATGGGAAGGGGACTGGGTGGCACAGGTTCTGAAGCCTGTGGTGTAGGAGATATCGTCGAAGTTGAACTAGTAAATAGGCCCGGGTAACAAGGCGACGAAAATTCGGTTGGCGGTGCCGCTAGCTTTAATTTGAACAACATAGGGGTAGTTTCTGTGAGGATCAGTGCAGAGCGCGATTGGAGAAGGAGGACGCGTCAAAATGACCCCGTGATCGTTTTTTTTTCGGTCCTCTGTGACAGACGCGTCGCAAAATAATATATGCCATTGTTCTTCACGGCGAGGAAAATTGTTTTCGGAGGAAGCGGAGGTCACGTTTGATGGATACCATATTTGGAAATTGATCATGGGGGCAATTCTCAAAAGCTATTAGGCAACATAAATCGAACAGGAACAAACCAAAAAATTCCTCACCCAGCCCTCGTCGACGGTAATCACCTCTTTGGTGAAGGAGCTGCGGCCCAACTGTGTATCATTTCTGCCTGAGTTGGCAGGAGAGGAAGTTCGTTTTCGTTGCGCACCCGGTGACATGCGAAGGACGTGCTCCACCTGAGGTGAAGTACTAGTACTGAAATTAAACACATAGGTATTGAAATGAGCGCTTGCATACCGCCGGCCTGCGAGAGAGTGAGAATGTTGAAATAAAACAACTCGAGACCGCGTACCAAATAGTGAAGGGGCGTGAACCTGACGCAGGGAAAGAAACGATGAGCTTCGAGGAGCAAATCAACCACGGCTCCCACCGTGATGGAACGGGCCGCGACACCGGACACCATAGCCAAGGATACAGTGATAAAGGACTTCATGTTCGGAAAGGGGACGGTAGATTGTTGGTGCAGGACCGCTATGTGTCTTATATACCATTGCGGAGAGATCTTTCGGCAATTCCTGGTTATCAGTTATGTAAATAGCCGATTTCGTATGGGTTAAATATCCGTTCCGATAGTCAAGGATTCAACTGATTTTAGACTGCTAATCATCTTTGCATTTCTATATTACATATAAACTTGAAACATTCGAAAAAGAATTGAAGCCGTGATTCGGACATGCAGCATGACGCTTGCGCACGTGCTGTGGAGGAGGAGGATAAATTATACTGGCACGGTCCCACACTTGGAACAACCAGTTTACTAAGGACAAACATGTAGTATGGGTGGCTATCCACATTTAACTCTGACAAGCCCTTAGAGGACAACACACTACCACCGATGAGTGAAGAGCCCGCAACATCCAGTAATAATTCACTGCCCGACACGGACGAACATCGGGCCGGCGCGTGCGGTCAAACAACCCAGAGGACAAAAATGCCCGCATGGTCAGGAGTGGTTCCAGTACCCTTGAAGCTTGGGAACCATGCGTCAGAATCGTTTTCAGGGTGGACGTAATCTACTTGCATAATCACAGCACTGTGAAAGCAGACTGTGGCATGTCGCGGCATTACGTCTCCGGAAAACCTCGTTTGTAACAACTCACCATTTCTCGTCGGCACCAGTAGTCTTCGTGAGAGCGAGATCGCCAGCCCCCACTGGTATGTTCCGGCCACCTACCCACCTACGGCTCTTCTGCTCATGCTGCTTTTTTTTCCATCCGACGGTTCCTACACTTCGGAGTTCAACCTTTCCCCCGTCCAGTGCTTGTGTAATTTTGCCTCTCCTACCTCGTGATCACGGTGTATTCTCTGCAGGCCAAGCATAAGTCGCCAACGAGCCTGGCTGCAACGAAACAGCGCAGACCGTGGGTGGCGCATGTAGTGGATGATTAAAATGACCCGAATCACCTCCGGCGACGACGGGTAGGTAGGTAGGTAGAATCACACGGCACGATCCCACTCAGGAATGCCGGTCCCACAGATTACTGCGGTGCACACGCACTATGTAGCTACACCATCTTCCGTGGACCTCTCAAAACTCCGTTAGCCGAGCTCCCGGTTGCAGCTGTCCATCCTAACGTTCATACTCGCCGGCGTAGAGCTAAAAGAATAAGGAGAAGCAAAAAGTGAGTTAGCACATCAATATGGTCAGCCATTGAATCAAGCATTTAAATGAGACACGAGAACAGTGTAGAACACCCCCAGGACGTGCATGATCGACATATCACAAGATTTCCGCGGCCAGAAAATGTGTAGAGAGTAACATGGAGGTAATCGCCTCTCGATGTTTCTATCCCTTCACCATTTTCAGGTAATGCCGCATGCAGGAAGTCACTTGGGTCGGTCCTTGTCCTGTTAAAGTTCACAACGTCTGTGTAACCGATAAAGCTTGTCAGACGAATCAATTTCACCTTGTAGCCATTCCAATATGCACCGGATTTGAGTAGTCTTCAACACGGGCTTGGCGGGCTTGACGCAGTCGTGGATCCTGTCCCTACTCGGATCCCAAAGCCACTTATCAGAAAGCCCGGACAGGGCGGAAAGTGATACAGTTCGGATCGGATCCGCGCCCCGACATTTTTGGGTTCCCGCAGTGACTGATACACGCGGAGAGACCAAGTCGGAAGTTGGAAACCCCAGTAAACAGCAGTATATTGAGAGATCTTTTTGTGGTGGAACCTATCGAAAAAGGTGATGAAAAACCTTCATGTCCATCTGACAGCGGACGGCCTTTGAAGTGGAGGTGAAATAATATACTGTACGGGGAAGGAATAATTACACAACCAACTTCTGATCTGAAAATCGAACTCAATCTCCGAACAAGGGGAACACCACGAGTCATCAGTACTTCAGCTCGACCGATCTGATTTCGCGCGAAGTCTGATTAGAGGAGGTCAAATAAACTGCTATTGGGAAGGCACCGCCATGAACTGAATGCATCCCTCCGCCGAAGCCAAAGAGCTCTTCCGTCTGGCTTGCGAGGTGCAAGCAGACACATGCGCTGAGACTCGCGATTGGAGCTTGCGATCGGAGCTCGCGAGATGACAAGGTCAATTGGGTGAACATTTGCCCGTTCTTCGATGCCGCCAGCCGGAACCCTCAGACAGACGGATGAGCGCGCGGATTTTGAGGAGGTATGTTTGAGATTTTAGGTAAAGTCGCAGGGCCTTCCTTGACTGATGCGGAAGCTCGTTGAACTGCGGTTACGACAAATCTAAACCAACTTGTGATGGTCGCCGCACAGGCATGACGCTCGGGCTGCGGGAAGCCGACTGTGCTTTGGTGAAGAGCTGGGCTGTGTATCGCTACCTATCGACCTGGCTGCGTCTCCGACTGCGTATTTGACTGCGCCGTTACCTATCGGCTTTGATACATCTGCACACCTAATGGGACTGTATCCGTTCGACTTGATGTTTCTGCCAAGTATATAACAGCTGCCGTTGTCCTCCAAAACTATCTTAAATCTTTCCCTTCAAACCATTCTTTCTTAAAATGCTTCACAAACCTTCCTTCCCGTTGCGCATGGGTCTTCTACCGCTTCTAGTGCTGCAGACACTGACTGCTGTTACGGCTGCCTCTGCCATTGCATCCGCCCAGCGCAAGGCCCAAACGGTTCGATGGGTCGACTGCCACAACAAAGTCCCCGACCCAGTGGCATCTGCTCTCAATGCCACCGGCGGAGTCTTCACGGGAACTATTCCTTCCAACCTCTTTTGCGGTGAGATGGATGTTCCGATGGACTACACCAAGCCGTTCGACGCAGTCATCAATAACATCACCATTGGCTTCGCGATGAACCGCCCGGCTAAACGCGCCGCCGGCCTGATTCTTCAGTTCGTTTCTATTTCTTACTTCTTCTATCAATGACTAATTCTACCCTTGGATAGCCATGCCGGTATATCAACTTGAGCTATCCCAACTTCATACTTATTTGTATCTTCGCAGGTGGTCCAGGAGAAAACGCGGCAGCCCAAGCTTGGGCCAACGCGTTCAATATCTCCATTCTTGCACCACTTGCTGCAGGACTAGAGGATTTTGATTTTCTTGGTGGGTGGCAAAAAAAGCGTTTTTGACATTCATCTAACCTTGATATGTACTATAGCGGTGAACTGTCGCGGCCTTCAATTCTCAAACCCACTGAATCTATCTTCTGGTGTTTTCTTCAACAACGTATCCTTCGCTTTGTCAGTGATTATCTTCCGCTCGAAGTTCGAACCGCTCACACCCCTGTTCGCATTGGCAGCCCGTCCACGCAGGCTGAATTCGACCAATACCAAGCGGCGATGAAGAATTTCATCGATGCGGCCATCCGAGACAGCACACCTCCCGGAATCATGCAACATCTCGGCGCGGTGGAAATCATTCAGGACTGGGATCTTATGCGGGCTGCCTTTGGATACGACAAGGTCAGCTTCACCGGAATCTCATAGTGAGTGTTTCCTTGCTCTTCGAGAATTCCCTGCATGTCTTCATTCCCTCTACCAGTGGGACATTCGTGGGCATGGCCTATGCAGCTCGCTACCCGGAGCGCGTCGACCGATTCGTCCTTGACGCAGTTTTTCCACACGGCATTGTATGATGTCCTTCATCCATCCTGTTGCCAGCACGCTGACAGAACCAACCAGGATTTGAAGAGCATGGTCAAATTCCAGGTTGGCGCGGCCAACCGCCTGGTTCAGCGTTCAGATGCCTTTTGTCTCACCGACCCTTCCTGTCCGTTCTATGGGCAAGGCAATGGCACCGTCATTAAGGTATATCTATATGCGCCACCTCTGACTTGAAGCGCAATCCGCTCACGTATGAATATTATTAGGCCTGGGAAACCGTTCTCGCGCGGGCCATCCAGTCGCCGCTCCCCGCAATCAGCTGCGGTCCAGGAACGGGTTGTAATTCCCCCGTCACACCGACGGATCTCCGCCAGGCTGTGACGTTTTGGTTGAGTTCGGACCCCGATTTCCCTCTCTTTAATGTGCGCCGTCCCGCCTTGCGCCTTAACGCCTCGCCTCGCTGAACACCAGGAATTGTTTTAGAATGCCTTGAATGCGTCGCTCCACGGGGACGCCAGTCTTTTCGCATATCAACCCCAATTCGACATTCGCGAGACGAATATAACACCTCTCCTTTGTTCGGATTTCCGTGGGTTAAACCTCCTCCTTGAATCCCGTGTCGTGCCTCCGACTAACCTAGATCCACTCTCAGAAGTCACTGACGATGTCAAGACGTTCGCTAGATGGAACAGCCTCAGCCCCTCCAACGACACCGACCCGCTCCAAATCATCTATTCGCTGTCCTGGCAACTCATGCTGCAGTGCACCGTTTGGCCTTACTCTACCCCCAAGAGTGTTACTCTCCCGACGAAGCTCAAGCTCATGTGGATGACGTCCGATTTTGACTTGAAGTGCGCGCTGTATCCGTTCAATCTGTGTCATTCTAAATATCTGAATCGATTTATCCTCGTCCATATAGCCTCGCGACAGAACTCTCGACCTTTGCATGGCAACAAGCTCCCGAATCTACGCTGGTCATTCGGCACGGCGACGATCATTCCAGCCTTTACAGTGGGTCTCTTCCTTTCCGCTCTCGAATATACACCAACCTAACCGAACGATTTCGTCTTTGTGATACAGTCCCACCTGGCCCTGCAGCCTTGGCCGGCGACATTGCGCGGAAATTCCTGCACACGGGTGTGATGCCGGGGCCGCGCTCGGACGCGCAGGTTACCATTCTTGCGCCCGGAAGCACCCGCGGTCCTATTCCGGGTGCATATGATGTGCCCACCGGCGCGGTTGCTGGAGATATTAGCAGTGTGGAGGATATTGAGTAGCGGAGGCGTGGTATTGCTGCTACTGCAAGTGATTTAAGTCTTGCATCTATTGCTCCGTCGTTACCAATCGAGTGCTCTCCTGTTGCCGCATACTGGATCGTTTAATTTTATTGAGTGGAGTCTCTCCCATTATATGTTCCTCATTAGGACCGCCGCAGTTATCCAACGCATTGTGGATGGAATTTCGGTCGCTCGAACCCACCCGAGGATATGGGAGTTCTAAATTGCTCCCTTCCTCTTTAAAACTACCTACCCAGCATTCGGCACGCCCGCGGCTTTGAGTGGATCCGATAACGTGCGCGTGGGAAGATTAGAATGATAATGATGTCCCACCATCGATGTCATTCTAATCCAAATTGCCAATGTCGTCGTCGCCCAATGCCCCGACGCCGGTCCAGTCCGCACATGCCATCCATCCGGTCGACGACTCGGAGGCGTGCTTCGATATACTCGCGCCATCGTCGAAGGACATCCGCAACATACGGAGCCATATCCTTCAAACATTCTGCTCGACCTGCATGATGAGCGAGAAAGACCTCGGTCAGCAGCTACGCACATGCGGCAAGGTTTGGACGTTCCTTTGCGACGGCAACGCCGCTTATTTGGTCTTTCTCGCAGTGTCACACTGTGTGGTACTGTTCAAAAGAGGTACGCATGTAACGTCAGCCGAAATTGGTCCCGTCGCTCATCGGCATCACTGTATGGTTCTAGTGCCAGACTCAGAACTGGTACGGCCCGTCTCCAGGCCATGTTCACATTGATATCTTAGCATGTATTCTCAATAGGCCAGACCACAAACCGACTTGCAGAGAAAGCGGCCTCCCGAAGCTTATTAGGACCCTAATCTCGAATGAGGTTCTGCAGGATATCCTGCATCTTTGCTTTATCCTTCATTTCAACCTCCTGCACCGTTCGATATTCGATGAACCCTTCGTCGCACGAGTCATTGTTGCGATCGAGCCTTCCGGTATCCTTGACTTTGCGAAAATTTTGCTGGGAAAGGGGCTGGACAAGAAGAAAGTACAGGGCATGCTCCAATTCAACAGATTCCAGCCCGCGACAGCTGCTCAGTTGGAGAGTCTTCCGTGGCATCGAGAGATGTGGCGCCGGGAGAGAGACCGGGTTGATTCCGAGGATTTCCGCACCGATCCCGTGGCACTAATGGACATTGCATTTGCGTGTGGCCAGCACAGCATTGCCGTTCCCGTGCATATTCATTCGCTGGCAATGGAACAATAGAAGCAGCAGATATTGGCGGGTTCCAACTCTATCTCAGTGGTTATGGGGGGGGGCTGCAACAGCGCCGTTTACCGTTGAAACATGCATGGAGTGTGCATATGTCCCCATCGCTATCCATATTTCACTCATCGCTCTAACAGGTTCATGAACACCCACATCCGAGCTGATAAGAAAAATCAGCTGCTCTTGCGCACCGAGATGCGGCCGTCTGACATCCAGGTCATCCGCGACGTAGCCGCAAACTCCGATAGCGTCCCCGCCATGATTTTGAACGAAAAGCTGGCGCGGGAGGAAATTTATCAAGGGATGTATCAAGAACTCTTGAAACGTAGGAAGGCCGCTCGCCAAGATGTTGGCCGATGATTACTTGAATCAATTCCGTTTCTGTCGTAAAAGATACACTCATTTTTTGCTCATTTTCAACAGTTTTCAACTCATTTTGGGCAAGAGGAATATTATCGTTCGGTTAAGGCATCTGCTGATTACCTACCATTCTAAGTCAGAAGCAGCAACTTGTGTTTTTGTTGTCAAATTTCACCACTGCCGCCAGTCTTTCCCCTTGTACCCTCACGCTCTGTCCACGCTTTTGATCGGAATTGGTCCGCATCTCCGTGGCGTTTTCGTCCGCATCCGGATCGGACTTCCAAAAGGCATATGCCGCTTTCCTACTCCAATCCTTCTACCACGCCTAAAGATGGCATCGTTGCCGCTGCTATCAGTCGCCACCGAGCTGCTGGCTAAAATCGAGGTCATCGACGACGCAGCGTCGCCAGTGCGCAGCTTCGCCCTCAGCTCGCCCGCCTGCTGGCCGAGCCAGTCCTCTACCGCGCCGTCCTAATAGTCATCGGCTCACAAGCGTCGTGCCTCGCCAAAGCCCTATAGCCACAACAACCTCCTACGCGTGCAGAGCTCGTGCAAGCGCTGGACCTGCGGCCGGAGTACGGCATGGATGCGGACATCGAGGCGCTGACGCCGCTGATCGGGGCGATGACACAGCTTCGCGCGCTGTCGATGGAGAGCCCGTTCGCGAATTACGGCCACTGGGACCCCGGCCGGTGGGAGTCGCTGATGCAGGGCTACCGTGCACTATTGCTCGATGCCCAGTGCGGCACTGGCCTGCAGAAGCTCGAGAGCTGTGAGTTTTTATTGCTCTGTTCTGGTCGCAAGTGCTGACAGGGCTGGAGTGACGATCCACTGGTCGGGTGACACTTCTGGTTGCTCACAGTTCAAGTCGATCCTCATGCCGCCCTGCAGAGCCTCATCGTCTCGTGCGCCGTCTTGGTCGACAACCTCACCGACGGCCTGGCCGCCTTCGCCAGCACTACACCCTTGACCCATCTCGAGTTGGTTGAGTGCTCGTGTCTCAAAAGGCGCCGACCGCCGTGCTGGCACACCCTCGTGCGTTGCAGTCCTGCCACCTGGCCATCATGCGCTACCACACCCCCCTTCCAATACTTACCACGAAGCCTCGCCCGAGCAGCACCTCGAGGCTCTGCGCCAGCAGCGCCACTCGCTCCAGCAATTCACCTGGTCCGACAAGTACTTCGCCTACGATACAGACGTCCGTCGCGTGTCCACCGTCCCTGGGAGAGGTCTGTACGATTTCACTGAGCTGCACACTCTCATCCTCGACGGCGTCTCCGTGCGGCTCTTCTCGACCCTCCTCTCCGAGTGCGCGCCGCCCAACTTGGACCGACTGCGCATCATCCGCCACGACGAAGGCACCATCTTGGACTACCTCACCGACAGCGTCGCCCAAACGCACATCCCGGGCATCTCACCACCCTTTGCATCTCGTCTTCTCTCCCGAGGACCGGTACGATACCGAGCCCCTCTGGGCCAAGCCCGACCGGTGCGACCACGTCAAGCGCCTCGGAGAAGACTACCACGCCTGTGGCATCCGTCTGGCCATCTTTGCTGCCAACCGCGGCAGCGCGTTCCCGCCTTATCTGTTCGGCGAAGAGACGCCGTGCGAGAAGCCCGCTTACCGCGCCGAGAACGTGGTTCTTGCTTGGAATGACGTAGGTGGAACATTTTGGTGACTGGCTACGGATGGTTAAAAGAGTTTAACTTGATAAATGAATTGGTTGAGAGGTGGTTGTTGTGATTGTTGCGTATCTGTCGCTGTCGCTTCTTTTCCTACCTGCTTGCCTTTCACCTCCTTCACTCATCCCCCGGAATGCATGCATGCGTTGTCTCCCTCCCTGTCCCTCCCTCCTTCCTCAGACTATGTCCCTCATCATGCTCCTCATGTCATGTCTTGTCTCGCTCGTCCCTCCTCATCGGAATGCTAGCTTTGTTTGAATTACAATTGCAATGGCTGGAATATCTGTGAATGAATACTGACCGATTCGGGTAATTAGATGCTACTGTACATGGAAAGAAGTTACTGCGTCAACTTTTCCCGCGCAAATTTTGCACGTATTCCGAAAGAGGTTGTAACAACTTGATCTCGTCCACCATCATTTGCTCACCACAACCCAGCTTGAACAGACGCATCTCTTCCAGTCTTAAAACAGTTAACATGCAGCCTCACTACCCCTGATTCCATCCCCGCCAATGTTAGAAAACAAAATACAGGGCGAGGTGCCGATGCATGCCGCGGAGCGCCTCTTGGAAATCCACGGAACCCATCGTCAAGTTCGCGGTGTCCGGCGAACGGGAGACGGCTGTTGTGAGCGGGTACAACCTCTGCGACCAGCTGTGCGACGAGACACGGTACTATAAGGCCGTGCGCGGGCGTTGGTGCAGCTGGGTAGTGACGAGACGCAAGGCCAGTTTCTCCCAGCGAGAAGGACGAGGATTGGCAGCAGGAGCATCGGATTTTGATTCCTGCGCTAGGCCGCTGGCAATAGATATGTTCAATGTGAGGAAAAGTTATCTGTCCTTGTAATGGTTGACGACTCTCGTCTCGTGCAGAAATGCACGACATCGCCTCGCAGCTGGTGCTGTTGAAAATAAGGAAATAAATGCCCGTAAATCGCTCGGGGCTTGCCTTGAAAATCTGCGTGCGAAGCCGATCTTGATCTGCGCCGATAGACCTCGATCGAAAACCCGTTGAACGGGTACTAAGTCCGATAGACGCCGGTTAGGCTCCCGGCGCGAATGAACTGAATTCTGCGAAAAACATGCAGAAGAAAAATGTAGTTAATAGGTTCAAATAATCGGTGAAAACAAGGTATAGAGGTATAGTGGTGTTTTGATTGGTTGGAATATGTAAATGAAATAAAATCTTGAAAATATCACCGCCGGTAGAGTGGTCTTCCAGCCGCCCGTGTCGAGTATTTCCACACCTCGGCCGTCCGACCCTGCCACAGCGGGTTTTTCTTCGCTGTTTTTGTTTCTTATCTGGCTAAGTACTGTTCAATATCTCTTAAATCTCATATTCCACTCCCGAGAGTGTTATGTGTTGGATGCGCAACTGTGGGAGGCCGCATTTTTCATGCATCACCGAGGCATCACTCAAGCTCCACTTCCTTTTCCATACTCTCACGTCTGCCACGTAACAGAAGCAATGCCGAGGATCTTCCCTCTCCCCATAGCACCTCTCCTTTGCCTCAAGTAAGCTCACATTGAAATATTTACTTTCTCTTAGATTTCACATTTGCTGTGTGGCTTTGAACAGTGCACAAAAGCCGCATGCGCTTGTGCGCATCCTATCTATTGCAGATCGGAGACGGGTATTATATACAGGGGCGCAGGGTGCCTCTGCGACTTTTGCGCCACAAAACGGGCCTTCTTACAGCGAAATTCATGGGGGAAAACCGATAAACCATGATGCATCACATAAACAGAGAAGATCACGAGGAATAGAAAACACTCGTACTACAGCCCAGGCTCGATTCGAACGAGCGTCCCGGCTGTATTTGGTTTAGAACAGAACTTGTGGGCACTGCCCGGTGACCCCGTCACGGAGGAAATGCGCCACATCGAGCAGGAGAATGACGTGTGGAACCCCACGAAGAGAAGTGGGATCAGCTTGCATGAAGCACCCCAACTGTGCATGATGCTTGAAGTTGAGCCTAGTTGAATTCCACATCAATATCTAGGCAAGGTATCAATACCAAACCCAGATATGCAGCGCTGAGGGAGGGAGTCTAAAGAGCGTAATGGATGTCACCTTAGACTTCTTTGAACCACGAAAGATAGCCGAAGGAAGCCCCATGAGCTCGTAGTTGAACCCCCAACTGTTAATTGTGTGTCTGATTGAACAGATATATTTGAGTGCTGTGAAGCGCACCTCCAATAAGGTCGGAGTGCAGTTGAGGGATTCACTGCATTCAGGCCAATGGTCGGCGCAGCTTGCCCAATGCCGAGCTGCGCCGATCATTGCGGCTCGATCACTGGCCTGAATGCAGTGATTCAGTTCTTGGAAGCAGAGGATGCATATCGACGATTTAGACAGAGAGAGACGCGCTCATTTAAACAGTTATAAATAGAAGCTCGACAGTCGAGTGGAGCAGATGCGCAAAACTCAACATCTCGAGAGTCTCGAGTCGGACCAGTTGATGACATGTTGACGGCATGTGGTGCTTGAGGAACCAATACAGTTATGTGGCAAGACAAACACTTTTGTGTACTGGGGACATGCCGTCCTCAATTCTCATATAGACTAGCAGTTACCCGTGCTATGCTACGGTGAATTTAACTCAACGGATCGGCGGTTCGGCATATTCTTATCATGGGATTGAAGCTGTCACTCGTCGGCGACCTTTCATCGACTCCTCGTCGCCTCATCAACAGTTGCCATTTTTTTTCGCAATTTCTTTCGTGGATATTTCAAGTGCTGGATTAGGGTGGCCAGATATCACCTTTCCTAGCTCAAGGTCATCCTGCCTGACATTAACTAAAAAGGGCTGACTTCAATACGGATAATTCACTCACAGAATGTTGAACAAGTTCATCCCGAGCGCTCTCCTCTTCCTTGTCCTCACCCAAGGAGCTATGGCCAGCCCAAAGCCAATTGCCTGTGAGTGTCGTGCGTATTGTGTCGCATTTAAAATGACTGATAGAACTTTGGGCGGTAGGTGGTGGACCCACTGTATGTGTTTGTGCACTGTACAGAGCTGACCTACCCCTGCTACGCATTCCCATAAAAGGAAATCTCCCCTAGCTGTTATGTGTGCGCTTCGATGCAACGATTGTATCATTAGTACCATGATGCGTCTGCATTCGATTCTTTTGGGGCGCAATCCTTCTTTTTTCTTACCTTCTTCCATTCCTTCCCCGCCCCGCCTGCCTATATCTGTTGTACGTCGCCCAGGATGTAATCAACTGGATATATCAATTGCTTTATTTCACTGCAACTCTCAATGGCCAGTACAGTGCACACAGCTCAGTCCAGCCTGCACAATAATGGCAAGGCCTTGCCTTACCTTAAAGCTGTGATTTCTTGTTTATCCAGCTGAAACTAAATTTTGGGCTACATACTGTTTACTACCTCTGTGCCAGAACATTCAGCTCCCTTCATCTGTTCCAGTAATTTTGTTATAAATGCCCTAGAACATGTATTGACAGAGGAAAAACGGACTCAAAACATCAGATAATTTATCTGAGATCCTCCATCCCCTCTCAGAGGACATATATACTGATAGACAGTCCAAGGAGTCCGCAGGGCTCGTCCATTCATTAGTTGATGGCATCTTTCTTTTTGGGAAGGCGTAGTGGGGGAGGCCAAGGACATTTACTGTACAGTGACCATTTATCTAATACCTGTCATAGGAGCCCACATGCCCGTGTATGTCTTTGTTGCTATCATACAGTTTACGAGTCGACTTCTGACCCTCCCATGACAGGTACCCACATGTATGATTCTGGGTTGTGATTTTTCATTTTCTGGTTATTCATCCTCAATTCAACAGGCACAGACACCGAGTTTTGCTGCGGGTCACTCACCACTAGGCGAGTCTTTACATTGCATTACCAAAACACATAGAGAATTGATGTCGGTAGAAGTCACTGCACGCCTTGGGAGGATTCTGTCCCAAAATTGGCTAGGTGTGCCGACGAATGATTCAGCCAGAGCCTGGAGAAATGAGCAAAGGGTGGTGTTACAGAAATAGTCTACATACCACAATTTCCCGTAATCCTTCATCCCATTATAATTCATGTTAGGTATGTTTGATTGCACTCGGCATAAGAACATGACTATAATGGGCTGCAGCAGCCAATATGAAATGTATGCATGGACTGGTGTAGTTAAGTCTGCGAAGGAATGCTAGTATCAATTCATGAACCACACTTGGACCTTACACTGGTTGGGAAATTCAAAATTTTCTGCTGAATCCTCAGTGAAAAATGTCGTTTGTTTTCCATCAATTTTTCAGCTGGAAACTAGGTGAAAAACCCAAAACATTTTCACCACCTTTCTGGTTTGAGGTGAAAAACTCAAAAGAAAGTTGAACAGGGGTAAAAAAGCTTGGAAAATTTCACCATTTTTTTCAGTGAAAAATGTCGAAAAAATAAACAACATTTTTCACTGTAAATTGTTCTGGAAAAATTGAATCTGCCAACCAGTGTTAGCTGCAAATACACAATGGGGGATACTCAGCATGGCCCAGCAGATGGTGAGAAGGAAAAATGAACGAGTGCAGTGTGGCTTGAAGCATAGAATGTTGTATCCTTTGTCTGACTTTAGGTCCAGTGAATAAATCTTGCCTATGTGTAAGTTTTGTTTTGGAATTGCGGATGACAAACAGCGGGCCAAATGTTTATTTTCTGTGTCTGCATGGTGACAACTGGTCTGATACTCCCATGTAGGAGCCCGAATGCCCCCCGTTTATTGGTGGAGGTATGGGATCAAGATAGTGCTGGCAAGGTTCGGTTGGGTTTAGGTTCAGGGCACTTTTGTCTGAACTTGAACTTGAACTTTGCATTCAGTTCGGGCAATCACCGAAGCTTGAACCTGAACACGTGTTCAGGATCAGTTTGGCATTCAAGCACGTTCAAACTAGAGGACTTCAATGGTCCCCAGGCAAGCAAATTTCAGAGCAGAAAAAAATCCTGTAAATCCAAACTCACAATATAGTACTCGCAACTATTGTAGGTGTCAGGGGAACCTCCGCTTCAGCTGCCTCATCTGGTCTGTCCATCTGTCCATCTATCTGTCAGGTCTGTCATCCATCCACCCATCACTCATCTGGTCCATCCTTGCGCTTCTGTCTCACCCAGAACTTCTGTCCACCCCTACGTCTGGAACTCCCGTCTGCTGGCACTGGCACATGTTATGTGACCAGGCCTGGGATCATTGTAGATACCTACAGACACGTGCTACTGGGCAGTACATACTATATCAGCAATGGCCTCTGGGTCAGCTAAAAAGCGAGTAACCCAGTGAGAACCCCAACCAGGAGAAACCTGACAGACACTAGTAGCTCGTGTGTTCACTGAGCAGCAAGACCAACTGTACGGTGTCCTCCCTAGGAGACCATATATTGTAGGTCAAGATGCAAGGCGGAAGCTGGAATGAGTCGAAGAGTATGATATCCACTCAGGTATAGAACCTGGGGTGTGGGTGCAACCTGCAATACAATGGATAGGAAGCAGGGCAGGGTGGAGACAATGCCTATGTCAAGCCAAAGCAAAAGCCTAAGATTGGACAAGGTAGAATTTACTGTACAGGGAGATTCTACCGAGCTTATATAGGCTTCAAATAAATTAAAGGCGATCACCGTCTGTTGTGATCAGTTCCTACACCACAGCATTAAGGAGCATTAATGCTGATACTCCTGGACTCCTCTGTGTTGGTCTCCATAGTGTCAGGGTACCAGGGGGCCCACCTATACAGGTTACCTAGTCCTTAATGTTGTCTCGTATCCAGTGGTTGAAACCCTGATTGGTTTGCAACAATTCATGCAATTCTTGGACATCTCTGTGTCAGCCCCTCTAGTGTTGGGGGCTAGGGTCTGTTGGTACAGGTTCCCTAGCCCTAATGTCTTCTGGTATCCAGCAGCTGAGACCCCAATAGGTCTGCAGCTTAGAACCCGAGAATGGGTTTCAACCGTGAAAAGGTCACGTGGTGGCATCATGTGAGTCCTGTGCCGCTAGACACATCTGTATCCATACAGATCAATGTCTCGTGCTCGTGGTAGCAAACTGGTGGGCCGATTGTGAGCATAAGTCTTCAATATATTATTATAAACATGCAGACCGTGCAAAATCCTGTTTTGTTAATTGCACTCCTGCACTTGTTTCCTCATCAACAGCCTTTCCATATTCGATCTAGGATGGTTTAAAACAGGCAACATCAAGAGGTTGCAATATGCCGGAAGTTTTTGAAGGAAGACCAATGCAAAGAATTCGGCTCTTGAGACACTTGGTAATGAAGTTGGCTGAGACGTGACTCTTGTGGTTATTGAAAACAAGCCCTGGCAATTCTCCAATAGCCCTAACCATGCAGAGTGAACCAATTGAGAGAAACAAAAAAGAAGAAGGATGCACTTCTCCCGTGTAAATGGGTCAAAAACATTCACCTTCTATGCTACCTCTAATCCATTGTCTGTCTACAGGGTCACATTCAGCTTGACTCCGAGACAAATCCTTCTGCTGGCTCAGAGCAGTGCACATAATGGGATGCCTGTTGAGGAAGTGGTTGAACCAGTTAACCCCGAGGTGGGTAGATATGGTGAGGCAATATTGCTCTGCTTTGTGTCTGAGGATAGCCTTGGCATGTTGTACCACAATGCTGCACCATAAATGCAAGCCCCACAAGTCTAGCTCCTTCAACCAATCCTCCAGTTCATCCTCTTCTGCAAAAGACAAGCTCTGTTAAACCTCATGGGCTTTGTGGTGATTCTTTCTACTGCAGCAGGCTCACCCATATATATGGTCCCCTTGGCGAGCCTGTACTTCTGCGTGGCGATATCCCAGCTCGCTTTGCCACATCTGACTGATTTGAGGGCCTTGGAGATCCTTGACTCACGGTCAGCCTCAGCAGCAGCCTTTCATTGACTCTTGGAGCCCTTAGGTCTTGCCATATGTGTGTAGAAGCATTGTCGGTGTCAAGTGGCTCAGTGTTGCATCTGAATTGTGTTTGTTTGCTAGTGTTGCACTTCCACGTTATTGGGCCAACATGGGTCGAACCAATCTTTCCCCCTCAAACCTGCCCAAAACAACAATTCCTTTGCAGTTTTTTTTTGCTCAATAGTTGAATTCCAGACAGTTCAGCAGATCAGAAAAGAGTAGCACCACCAAACAAAGGAAAAAACTGGATGTGGTCAAACATACAGTAGTCATGAACATGCATTGGTAAGCCATGAGATTGACAATGTTTTCAAAAAATCAATTTATGGTTTTTTCAGCCACCATGAGTGAGGAGTTGCTGCAATATAATCACATGAGCATGTGGCCAGACCCATATACAGTAAGGTCTTGCCCATATATAGAGATGCTTTGTAAGCCATGAGCTGGTAGTGATCACTAAAAAACACATTTACTGTCAGGAGACCTGGAACCTAAATTGGTACCCGGAATGAAAGAATATATAGGGAGTCTTCCCACTCAGAATGGGTTTATTTTCTGTGTGTGCCTCAAAGTAGCCAAATGGTAGATATTTTGCAGCTGGCAGATAATCTGCCATGTGAAAATTATCTGCCTTTGTCATTCAGCAGCTCATATCACCCCTTCTATTAAACACGTTCTTCAGGCCACAAAACCCATCCTGACCAGGTCAGTTCTCTTCTGCAAATCCTCCAAGCCAAAAAACATGTAGAAACACATTGACAAGCTCAAATTTCTCTTCTGTATAGATGACTTATATATGTGTCTTATGGTTCCTCATGCAAGATCTAGGGGATCTAGAGATTGTCCTTGTTGTTTCAGGGCTCCATGCTAGGACATCCTCCCAAAGACTTAGCTTCTGGTGGTGCAACTACTTCAATTTCTTGAATCCATTGGTCTGAGTGCACTTGGATTACCAGAGTCTGATAATCACAGCCAGACCCAATCAACCTTGGAGAAACCCAAAAAACAATACAATCAGGTCAACCCATGGAGTATTGCTCAGAATGCTGACTTCATCTTGAATGACACTACAAGGACAAAAAACCCCATCACAGGTGAGGTTCACCAGGGGTAAAGGTAAGGTACAATTTGGCTGACCTCTACCTCTACCTCTGAAACCTCTACTCCTATGAGAGGTATACCCCTACCTTGCCAGAGGCCTTGAGAGGTATGACTTTTATACCTCTGCTCCATACCCCTGTGAGAGGTCTACCATCAAAAATGATCCAAAGAGAGGTGGCAAGGGTTGAAACCTTATTTTATATTTGCAGCAATCACATCTTATACCTCTTGCAAAGCATTTCATGAACTAAGGTTACATTCCAAGGAAAATGAAAATTTTGTCAACAATTACCAAAGGATCAATGCACAGGATATGGCATTAGAACACTGTTTCATATTTGCTAGGTTAATTTCCTCTCCAGTTTTGTACTCGAAATTGCAGTCTACACCCTTCAGCTCTGGGGGGACAGGGCAGGATGAAATTCAACCTAGATATCAACAAAATATCAGATAGATTTCACCTACCTGTAGGTTGATTTTGAACAAGTATAGGTTGATTTCAACATTCTATTAGGTTGGTCGCTATAGGATATTTACTATCCTAAAATGTCCGAATTCGTCCTATTTCCATCCGGGTGTATCCCATTCACTTTCATCCTATCTTAGGCTCAGGCCATTCCAAGTGATATCCTTGCTCTTGTGGGATGCAGAGATTCATAGTTATGAGGAGGACACCATATTTATATTCATGCAGTAATATTAGGGTATGTCAAGTAC
Source organism: Mycena albidolilacea (assembly GCA_029282495.1). NCBI lineage: Eukaryota > Fungi > Basidiomycota > Agaricomycetes > Agaricales > Mycenaceae > Mycena > Mycena albidolilacea. The sequence goes on along the minus strand of JARIHO010000124.1, from coordinate 29,841 downwards.
CGGTTCCCGATCGGGACCCGACGGAGTCCGAAATATGCCTGAGAGATGAAGTGCGTATGAGCAAGACAAAGGGGTCGAGATGTAGAGGGAAGTATCGGAATCCGAATGGAATACCGAACCCGTATACTGGAAGGGAAGGGGCTTGGCTTCAGCTCGTACACTGCACCCTTCTCTACGCCTAGTGCCTGATTTCGGAGAGAGACTCGGAAGAGGACGGAGTTCGAGAGGAAGAGTATAGGGCAGACTAAGTCAATATTCAAACTGAAGTCTAACTACCGACATGGCTTGTATTTATACGAGAGTAAAGTATTAGTGGGGATATAATGTAAGTACCGGAGCTTCGGAGCTCCGAGTGGGTCCGTGATGGAATGAGTCGTTATGAGTCAAGTGAAGTCAAGCTGACTCGGATATCATCGGGACTCTGGTGGCTCTGTGATGGAGAAGCATGAAGTGTAACCTAGGAGTCAGAGAGAATCATATGTAGTACGAACCAATAGAACAAGGGTGAATACAGAAAGGCAGTGTCAGATATAATCGGGATCGGGGATCGTCGGAGTCTGATGGTGTCCGAAAAGGATGTGAAGTCATGGCACATGACAGGGTAGCCCACTATGTACCAACACACTGCAAGCTCACGAACACCACATCACTTCAGGACGTTGCCACAATTACAATGCATCCCAGGAATAGCCGGCGATGGCGCCGCTGACATTGATAATAGTACTGGGCTCGTGAAGACATTAGACTTTTGTACGATGGGTCAAAAGGCGGAAATTGTACATACTTGGAATTTAATCTCTGTGACACAAAACTGTTCACCAACTGCGGGGGGACAAGCCTTGGGGATTGGAGATATTACATGTACTTGAGGGCAAGATAGAGGAGCTTGAAGTTGAGGACACGAGTTCAGAGAGCGAGACGCCTTGAGCCAATATTTGTTTGTGGCTGGCTTGGGGTCCTGAAACAGAGGAGTACTTGAAGGATTGAGGCAGCACTTGCGGGTTTGAAGTTGCTTGAGGTGGACAAGGACGAGAGACAAGAGTGGGCAGAGGTGGGGAGGGAGACAGGTCGTTGTCGAGAGCAAAGAACACCATCAACAGACCATCAAAATATCACAAGACATTGAAACAGTGTAACATAAATGTGTGGCATCTAGGGCTAATTTTGCGATTTCCTATGACCAGTATTTATACAACAGGAAGCAACTAGCACTTCTGTTGTTACTAGCATCCTAGCTAGTATGCAGACCACTTGTTAGGTGATATAAAGGAGAGTCAGAGCGAGCTCTAACTGCTGACTGTAGCACGAGGCTACACTAGTGTGACGCGCTAGCTGCTAGCTGAGTGTACAAACAACCAGGGATTAAACCACCACCCATACATTCATGAGACATGATCTAGGAGACTCTAGTAGTCCAGAGATGACTTGCAACAGAGCTAGCAAGGGTCTAGCAGACAGATATCTATGATGGAAGTGCAGCTAGGGGACAACACCTTGGGCTAGGAAGTTTGGCGTGGGACCCGGTGGTGCTATCCAATCTCTAGATCAGCGACTAGGCGCCGACAGGTGGAACAACCCGACTAGCGACCAGCTAGGGCTTCGACAAAGACATATCACAACATAAGAGATGAAGCAACACGAGGCTAGTGCCAGATCTGGGCAGCTAGGGCGAACAGAATAGCAAGCAGGCTATTGGAACGGAGCTAGGAATGATTGTACAGCCTGTACCGAAGCCCGGAGGGCTGATCAACGTTCTGACCAACCAACAAGCTATGACCATTTGATGTTAGTCACAACACTGCATCGTCTAGATGTAATAAGATCGACATTCTGACAGAGTAGAGATGACCGGCTACATCGCCGGTTGGTCTGGAAGTGGTGCTTGGCATAGACGGAGGGCTGAGGATTAGTTGATATACCCATGGTCGAACCCTAGCCGGTCAGTGAGGCTTACCTGGCATATACGAAACCAGTCCCAAAACCAAATGGCAGTCGTCTCATTGGCTGACCGTATTTCTTATCACCTAATATGGCTTATTGTATTATTCAGCTCTCTTTTCACATGTAACTCAAACCTAGTAGTATAAAAGGGAGCACAGAACAGACTAGGGTCTAAGAACATTACACCCCAGACTTTGGACTCAGGCTGCTAGTGGAGGTTGATACCAAACTTCACTTGTAGTAGTCTTTATATTGGAATCAGTAGACTGTGGACTCTGGAAACATCAAGTGACTAAGTTGAGGATTTCGTGTTGTTGGTCCTAGACCTCCACATATAAAACAAGGATGTTCTCTTTGAGGCCCGACTGCAGTTTGTGCTAGTGACTTTGCCTTCACCCCGACAAGACGAAAGCTCTGCCGTAGTGTGTTGGATCACTTGCTAGGTGGATTGTGCGTTGGCTTGAGCTCACTAAGAAGAAGACGGAGTAGGTGCCCCCACCTCTAGTTTGGCTATAACTTGTCAGTTACTTTGCCTTCACCCCAATAAAGATGGAAGCTCTGTCGTAGTGTGTTCGGTCGCTAGCTGGACACTTGTAGTGAGCTAGTGCCAATAAAAGTGGAAAGGTTCCTGTTCTTGGTTAAGGAATAAGTTGGCGGTCAAGGAGAGTCTTGCCGTTTGAGACTTGAATTCATTTGGAGTTAGCCTCAGCAGTTCTTTGGTTGCCTAAGGCAAGGATTTTCACAAACCTACAAACCTCTGCCCTGGTGTTCTCGACATAGCGGTCCAGCCATCTTGTATCCACCCCATATAAACACACCCCGGACCATCCCTAGGTTCCTAGCAGTGTTGTTGTTGGCGGTTGCATATTGCTAGTATGTTGTAGAGTGTGTTGTTAGAAGCCTATAAATCAAACTTGTTCAAACCTGCTAGTCACATACTACGGCCCGGACCCGAACTCACAAAGAGAAACACTTAGATCTTTGGAGGTAGATTGGTTGTGGTTGGTTGTTTTGGGTGTTTGTTCGCAATACCTATCAATTAGCTATTCCTAGTCGTATAAGAAGTGCACCATTTCAACGTGATGATGCGCACACAGACCATGCACGTGTTGATGGCATTAAGAATTTGTTAACAGTATAGAACTACAAGTTCCATTTCTTCAGAACACAGGAGCTGAGGTCTCCACATTGGTTGATATCTTTATTGTGCCTAAAATAACAGAGCTTTCCGGGTCTCCGGAATGAGGAGCAAAAATCAACCCAATTTTAGGTTGATCTTGACGTTAGCTTGATTTGACGTCTGGATGCAGGCAGTGTAAAATCATCAGGCCGCAAGTTAAAATTTATAGGTGGGTTTTCAACCTATATAATAGGATGAAAAAAATCAACCTAAAATCACCCGAACATAGGTTGAATGGCGAAAATCAGCCTATCATTGGTTGAAAATCCACCTTTGCCAGCCCCATAGTGCAGATTTATACCTCTCTGGACCTCTCTACCCCTAGAGCTTGGGCACGCCACAAGTGATGAAGACGAGTTTGGTCTTTTTTACTATGAGTGGGACCCCAAAGATTTTGAAGAGATTGAACAGATAGAGTGCAAAGTTCTGGCAGGTAAGCTATGTTTTTGACCTAGGTGACAGTGACTTTTCAATTTTGTTACCCAATTAGGTGAAAAAAACAGCAAAATTTTCGGTCCAGCATTTGTTCAACTGCCATATATAGGAATGTTCTCATGATTGCCGAGAAGTGAACACTCACTGCATTTTGACAGGTTCTGGACCCAACTTAGCCAAGATATGACGAGCTGGTCGTGAGGTGCCTCGGCTAACCTCGAACAGCTGTCAAAATGCAGTGACTCTGCAAAATGAACATCTTAGGTGACAGGTGACACCCAGTGAACATTTGGTTGAAATAGTACAATATTGTGAGTGGTATTCTTGCTGTCAATAGGCATGGAATTTATAATAAAACCTTTAACTGCCCTTGAATTAAAGACCTTTAGGCCTCCCAGAACCCAGTTTAAAGGCTATAGGGCAAACAATGTTGTATAGAGCTAGTGGTGTTGCATCATGTCACTTGTTGCTGAAGATCAAACAACTCTGCTGCATATAGCCAACATCTTGCTACAGTACACCTCAGGTTTTAGATTCCTTCTTGCATCAGCATCTGATCAATGATTGGTAACATCTGAGCTATAGTCATTCATTTAAAATATGAAGTGAGTGTGCAGTGTACCCTCTCTGTGCATTTACGAGGCAATTTCTTCATTTCTCATTTGGTTTATTTAAAGGTGAAGTACTTGTGTCCCTCTCTGTGATAAAACACACTTTTCCTTGCCGTTCAATCTGGGCTTGTCTCAATGGTATTTTTGTGAACAAATAAATAGTTACAAGGAACCTGTGCAGACAGTCATATTGCCAGATGCATAAATAGGGTAATGAAAGAGATTGTTTTCAGGGCTGAGATAAAGGATTTCAAACATTACAGTACAATGGGAGCAATAGCCTCAACCACATTTATACCACTCCCAATTCCACATCAGCAGCTGACCTGGTATCATTGGAAATTGAAAGTTGCTCCAATGGTTGAACAGGCGAGTGCAATTCTGGAAACTTTTTCTAGGCTTTTCAGGGAGATTCCTCAACAGCTGTGAGCCTGAAGTCAATGGTGGCTACATATTTAGCTTGTAATGATCGCTTAAAGAGGGGCCTAGCTGACTTCCAAAACTCAATAGCAATTGAGAGTTTCCCCCTTTTCTTTGCAAGATCTCCGAGGTGCAGCATACATAGTGCACGACTGTGATGCACATCCATAGATGTGAATCCCTTCAGAGCTACAGTGAAGAGACTGAGTGCCGTATCCTCATCCCCATTTGAGCTGAAAACATCTCCAATAAAGCATAGTGCTTTGTGTAGCGCCAATTTATCTTTTGAGTTGCAAGCATATGCTAAGTATATCAGAGGCCAAAGAGATTCCTGGACAGACTTTTCCCAAGCCTTTCTGTCAGCAAGTCTTTCCAGGCAGTAGGACACAACCTCTATGTTCTTTCCCCAAGTTGAACACAAGTACTTGTGAAATTTGACCATTGCCAACTGAAACTTCTGCTCTCTGAGATCTAGATCTGCTTCAATCATGTCACAAAAGATGATTCCCCAATAATTCAAACTGTTGTAAATCTCCTTTGCTTTGCCCAGGGTTTGATACACCTCTTTCACAGGCCTACCAGTTGTTACATAAATTCCTGCAAGATTGAGCAGTGCATTTGCATGAAAATGGACATTAAGGGAAGTGTTTTGATGGAGTTCAGTGTAAAGGTGTGTTGCTTCAATGTATTCAGATTTTACAAGATGGATCTCCGCCTGCTCAATTGTAATTTCATGATCAACAGTGCCACCAGACAGGCCACAAAGAGCAAGAAACTCTCTAGCCCTGCAGAGTTGAGTCATGCTCTCCTGCCAGTCCCCAACACTTCTTGAGCACATAGCTAGAATCCGGCACACCTGTGCTTCCTGATATAGATTGGCAGACAATTTTGATATCCTCTGTGCTTCACCAGCATGTACTTTGGCAGCACAATGATTCCCAGCCTTCCACTTGAGGTCAGCAATGTCGAGCAGTATATTACACTGCTGATAGGTATCACTGCAGGACTTTGAAAGTTCAAGACCTGTTTCAAGGAATTGCATTGCACAAGATAGATCCAATTCAAAGTCTGAAAAATAGAGTGCAGCTGCCCAATAAAATCTACCTATATCAATTAGAGTTTATATGAGATCATCACAAGGATTGTTTGGAACTTACATTCAAGAATAGGATCATTAAAATGCTGAAAGTGAGACTGGGCTCTAGGAATTACACTTTTCGGCTCCACACTTGATGTATGTATCCTTGAAAGAATCACCTCTATAAGAAAGCTTATCTCCAGTCTGTATTCACAGTCCTGGGGGAAAAAGGAGGCAACACAATTCATCAATTCCATATAACCACGTCCTGTGATCCGATAGAATGAATTCAGAGATAATGTGCAATATATTGCATCCTCCAGATTAGGGTTGCAGCTGCATAATGCACGTTGCAGAACTTCTTTCAGATTCCCCAGGTTCAAAGTAATTTGGCTGACAATATGTCTTAGCTGCTCTCCATCATATCTCTGATATAGTTCCAAAAGTGAATAGAAATGTTTGCAGAGCAATTGTGTAAGGAAGGTGGATGGAGGTGAAAATTGCTGAATATGTTCTCTGATTGGCACCAATGAGCGCAGCCGCTTCTTGCTGTCTTGATATGCTAATGAAGTGGCAAGCAATATAGCCTTGCAGGCAAGAATATTAGAAATTGAGAGATTCCCTTGAACCAGCTCAAAGTCTGAAAGTCCATCTGGAAGAATTGAGAGCAGACTCAACAATTCCTTGCTACCAGGTGTGATACGGGGACTTGAGAGAGAGAGACCAATGGAGACATCTAAATTTGACCTTCTGTCATGGCCTATTGAAAGCAAGGATGTTTTTTCAGTCTCCCACCGCATCAAGACATTTGGCAACCCCTCATAATCTACCAGATGAGCCACAAGATCCACTGCGAGTGGCATATTATCTGTGAATTTGAGGAGATAGTTTATCTCCCTGGTTGCATATGAATTATCTGTAATATCCATAAAGGTTTGCTGGGCTGCATTATTGGACAGAGGTTGCAGAGGTGGGAGAAATGGATGAGACCACTGAATTTTCATTGGTCTTTCTGCACCCCGCATTGTGATCTCCAATATAACGTGAGCACTTTAAATTGAATGATTATATTGACCCTCACAATTAATGCCACATGAGAAATATCAGTGAGCAGGGACAGGAATTCTTCAACTGACCCTCGAGACTGGATTGGTTCCCAAACTGTTTCTAAGTTGTCCAAAATCAGGAGGCATGGTGGATGCCTCAGGAGATGTTGAGCCACTGGCTTGGTGAGGTCATGACCAGGATTCAGTCCAATATGTAATCCTATAAGTGCTGCCAGTTCAATGCTGCTTTTTGCAGATTCTGCACTAACAAAAAATCTGTTTTTGAATTTCTCCGATGTGTCCGAATGATGAAGAACCACTTGGGCAAGGCTTGTCTTTCCCATTCCACCACCTCCTAGTATGGCTATTCGAGGTGAAGGCTGGGCAAGGATCCCCATTACATGCTCTAGTTCACACTCACGACCATAAAATATCTTTGGTTCTGCTGGTAGTATTGAAAATGAATTTGAGCTTAAGATTGGGTAAGTATTTGTCAAATTATAACTAACTACATACCTATGCCATGAGCCATTTGCTGCAGAGTATATCTATTCCAGAAAGTCAGCTGTGAATTCAATATCAGATAAGAATGGCTAAACTGAGGATGACCTGTCTGAAGTTTCTTCATCCGACAGTGTCGAGATCAATTCAAGCAGGTGCTTGTGCATATTCTCTGTATATTTCTTCATTTCCTCAATGCTGTTGAAATTTTTAGATTGTGTCTCAATCTACCTCTGCATGAATGCCAGTCAGAATAACATGATTTCAATCATACCTCAAATGTTTCAGAAGCCTGAAGCAGTCCAGCCTGACAATCCTTGAGTAACACATTCATCTCACTTTGACGAAAGAGCTGTTTGATCTTGTTCCCCTCTTGTTGTGCTTTAATAAATGTATCTATCTTGTGCAGAGTTCTAGAAGGCAATCAACCACCAAGACTTCCTAAATGAACACCATTTACTCCATGAATTTTCCAATGTGATTCAGCATTGAGGTAGGTACAGATCCAGGAGTTTCAGATTCCATATGAAGGTTGACAATTGTGTACAAGACTTGGTGGGTGTTTTCTAGGAGCCGGAAGCATTCATTTTTGTTGTGTTTCACATTCTATGGCATGTGATAAGATAACTGAAATTCCATTCATTAAACTCATTACCTGTATCGCCGTGATCAAGGACAAAGTGATACATGAAATGGGGTGAATGAAAGGTGGGCCAAATGCGTCACTGAGCTCATTGAGCAGTGTCAAGGCTGAAGTCAAAGAGACTGTGACGTTGGAAGAGCGAAGTTCAGTCATGGTTAGGTGACGGGGCATCTTAGAGGGATGGGATCCAACCTAAAAGCTGCTGCATATATGTAGTCTTTCCAGCTCTGTTTCCCATGCATGTAAAAAAGTGATGCCGGGAAAAGCGGCAAAAATTTCCATCTGTCTTGATTATTGTTCCAGATGTTGCGTGATTCTCGTCATGCCAATGCGTATGGACAGGCCAACTTCGACTCTTCGTGACAGAGATGGTTTTGCTGAGTGAGCATCAGAACTTGAAGGAACGGGAGAATGAAGAGCCCAGTGTCAGCCTGAAATTCAATGGGCATCAGCTATATAGGGCGCGGCAGATGATCAAAAGAAAGAAGAGCAATTTGCAACGAAAGCCTTGACATAGAGGATTGAGATCCATGCCCTACGGCTGTCATAGTGCCAATCTGGAAATACACAGTGCCACATAGTGCTCAAAAACTGCAAAAATTAGGTTCAGGGCAAAGATCTGGAGCACTCTCAACAATTGAGAGAAAATAGCTGATCGTAACTGTGTTGGGAGATAATATTTCCTTCAGGAAGCCTTTGGTGACACATTATCACGGATACGAGTGGTAGATACTATGCGACCACCTCTCAGCTGATTCGAATTCGAAGTACTGTTTCAAACCTGAGGCATTATTGAGTGGCTATCGATAAAGGAATTGGAATTAATGAACTTGTCCGTGGATGTGAGATCAGACGAGGAGCGCTGCACCACGCCCACCTCACTGCATCGCCTGCAGCAGGACTGCCAACGTATATTAATCCCACATCAAGCACACCATCTGCGCAGTCGACGGAAAAAGATGGTGACACTTGTCCAATCCCGCGGTTGGCGACCGAGCCATGTGCCTATGTATCTCTCAAAGTGCGGGACGGCAACAGGACGATTGGCCTATTCTGATGCTGACGGGAAGTGAGACGAACTTCTATCGCATCCAAGAGATGTGCGATCTCTGGATCATGGATAAATTCCCACGGGGGACTTACCCCCCCGAATAAGGCAATCCTGAGTCAGCGGCGTCTTCTCGGCCATCAGCTGCGCACCGCCAGCACCGACGCCCGTTCCCCGCGTCTCTTCGGCAACCTGCAAACCATCAAATGTAAAACTAACACCTTGTGAATAGTGCACATACTGGGCCGTCAAATAATGCAGATATATCTTGGAACGCGCTTGCTCCATCGCAGCGACTTACGGCAGCGCCACTCACGTGGACAGATCAACTTCCAAGATCCAGATCTCGCTCGCCTCTTGATCGCACCCCTCCCAAAAACACACGATACCATGACGCTGGCCTCCAACCCACGTCCGCACGGATTAAGTGAAACAGCGTTGCACTTTTGGATGTGATTTCAAGCCTGCTCGGGTGCCTGCGAGACATGGCACGTCTACGTACGTTCTCCGACTTGGAGTATTTGCCGGCAACTACGAGGAAGATCAGCATCATGTTGCCAGGGAACTAAGACGATGTCACATTCGTCATCACGTCGTAACGTGCAGACCATGTTGTTTACCGGCCAGAGTGATTCCCTCCTGCTCTGCTACACCTGCACTGCCGCGGGGGGCACTTCGGTCACAAGAACATGCTGTACGACCCCGGTCGAGCCGAGCTTGCCTCGTACGATAACAGATCATAAAATATCATCGCGCGCCCGAAGACAGGACGCTGTAGGCACGAAGGCGTGTCTGAAATACGCAGCACCCTGGCTGTCCTCCGCCCCGTTTCAGCCGGAACCGCACATAATTCCGCATTGAGCCAGGGCAACTGCACAAGATGTAAGCATCCCTACTACTCCGGGAGAGCGGACTCGTACCCCAGTCAAGTGCGTGCAACGTTGAGTAAGAAGGGCGACGAAAATGTAGATTCGCACGGGCACGACGAGGACGCAACTAATCATTTGTTTCAGAGCGTGGTGCTCCGGCTTTCCATAGTGTTCAATTTGATGATAGGTGCTCGGTTGAAAATAGCTGTTCACCAAGATAATAGAGAGGTTGTGCACAAGCCGCACGCGGGTTTTGGGCATTGTGCAAAGCCGTGGGGATTTTTCAAGTTCACTTAGGAAGGGTCAAGCTTTCAGTGAGCCCGCTGAGTGCAGGGGAGCATTTTAGACTATGGGATAGCTGTCCCATTTGTCATTCAATTTGTAGGTGCTGTGGAATCAACACGGAAACTCAAGGACAAATCATTGTATTCACCAGATCTGATTTGATAGTTGCATGGATGGAACATTCAAAATGGCATTCGTGTGAGTCATTTACAGTGGGTTTATGAGTTCAGGATATTGAAATCCTCCCCGCAGCTTTGCACAATGCCGAATAGCCGCGTGAAGCCGCATGCGGCTTGTGCGGCTTTTGCACAACTTTTCTAATAGGTGCTGGTTCGATGAATAGGCGTTGAAACAGAAAATAGCTGTTGGCCCACAAAATAGGCATTCACGAATGCCTAATAATACTAATCTTGTATATACTCGCAGTGAACAGGTGGGGTATGCCCACCGAACGTAAGCATCACGCATGGCTTGCACTGCCTTAAGATTCGTAGCAAACCAAAGGGGTGGCACAGCAGACTGAAACTGCTGTGGGGCCCCGCTGCGGAGTGTCTGTCGCCGTCGGACAACGTTAGTATGGGCGCAAGAAATCACGCACCATGACTGCCAATGATGGATTCACCTCAGGCTGATCTCGGGAGTGACGTCGCGAGCCTCAACGTCCAACGCCAGGAAGTCAGGAAGACGAGTCAAAAGTCGAAAACAAAGTGGATGATGGCATTGGGAAGAGAGTAGGGCTCTGTGAATAACCTCCGGAGATGTTACTAACATACACCCTCTGGGGGGGTTATTCACACCTGTTTGTAACAAAATCATCAGCAACAGTTATTAACTTGTTCATAACTGTTATTCACGTTGTTCATAACTTTCGGATGTGTAACTAACTCCAGAAAGGCCCTGAAAATACCCCTACATTTTCGATGCGTCTCTCTTCGCATTTCTAAGTCTAAATGAAAAGAGCGACACCTAGGAGTCCAATGTTTTTTCCTTACTCGTTTGTTGGATCTCCAAGGTGCCGGTTGTCCCTGGGAGCTAGGGGGGGATGACGAAAAGAGTGGGAGTGGGACTCGGCTGACCCTCGGCTAAAGGTCGGAGTGCGAGTCGGACTCTCGGCTAAAGCCTATTAGTGATACTCGCGCCCATCGGTGGGACTCGGCAGATCGGCACATCAAAGATTTAAACCTCCGTCCACAGCTCGGAATGAGCTCGGAATTAAACCTTGACACTCTAAAATATCCTTTACAAGCTCCACGCAGTGGGCGCAGCGGCGAGCGTCTAGGGGGGTCTGCAGGGTCTCCCCCGCGCCAGATGAATTTTACGCAGAGAATAAGCTCAAAAACCTCAAAATTTTGAATAAATATTGAATCACTGGATTTAGACGTGCCGTCAGGTAAAAGGAGGGGGGTCTGGGGGGCACACCGATCCCCCAAGCCACTAATACACTTGAAACCCACCTCCAAATACTCCAGTAGAGCGAAAATCTGGAAATCGGCGACGTCAAGCCGAGAATGATGTTTTGATGGCAAATGATAAGATTCACATCAACAGTGGGACTCGCTTAAATTTGGCGAGTCCCACTCCCACTCTTCTCGTATATACTCGAGCTGGGGATAGCCAAATCTGGCGCGTAAGAAGATCCTATCGAGGAGGAACAGTTTACAGACGGGTTGAACCCCAGAAGTGGACAAAAACTGACATGCAGTTGACCGCCGGGCCAGCGGTTATTCAGTTATTCACACCCAATTTCTGTTGGTTTTTTGGCGACCTGTTAGTAACTGTTATTAACTGTTATTAACATCATCTGAATAACTAATGTTACTAACATACCAGTTTTTCACACTGACGGGGTCGATATTACTAGAGGTTCGAACATGTTCGCACAGGTCCGGTAAAAATTGAAAATCCTCGAACCTCGAACCGAACTTCGGGTTCGGTCCGGTTCTCAGCCATTGCCTGAACCCGAATTCAGGTTCGGTTCAGGTTCAGAATTGGTTCTGAACTTGACCGCGGCGACACTAGCCGGCGGGCCGGCAGCTACTAGTACTTGTGACTTCTACTGCTTCCACTCCATATCATGTGGTGGAACCCGAAGAAATACGTTGTCAGCCCAGCTGCTTTCCCTCTGCTTCTCTGCTGACATATTCACGGTTAGGAATATGGAAGATTCGGTTTAGTGTTTGTGACTACGCCATGGCCAATGAAATATATGAGGCCGTCTGTCCAGGTCCAGCATCATTACAACATCGCAGAAATGGTCAGGATGAGGACTACCTTCGCAACTCTTGCTCTCCTCCTCTTCGCTGCTCCCCTTCGAGCTGCCACCCAATGCGCTGAATCCGTTGATCTCACCAAGCTTCAGACTTTCTCATCCAAGCCAAGGATGTTTATCCTGTCCGACATCCTGAACGAGCCGGATGATTCCATGTCTTTAGTTCGCTATCTGCTGTACGCCAACGAGTTCAACACACGTGGACTCTGTGCCGTCACCTCGACATGGCTTAGGAATTCCACCCACCCAGAAGAGATGCGAAAAATTGTGACGGCCTATGGGATGGTCGTGGATCAGCTCAACTGTCATGTTCATCCAGAGTTTTCTTACCAGCCTGCCGAGCACTTTTTATCCTTCATTATGTCTGGTCCACCGGTAAGTGTCGAAACTCAGTGATCCGGCCACCATTCTGATGTAGACACAGGTATTCGGGAAGAAAGCACTCGACATTTCCCTCAGCGAGGGATCCCAACGCCTCATCGCTGCCCCCGAGGAGTCTAACGAGCCCTTGCACGTAGCGGTCTGGGGTGGTGTCAATACACTGGCCCAAGCCCTACAGCACATGTCCCGGACAATGTCTGCATCCCAATCCGCGAAACAACGTGCCAAGCTACGCGTCTACACTATCTCAGACCAAGACAACACCGGCCCCTGGATCCGAGCGCATTGGCCCGACATTTTCTATATTGTCTCCATCCACGGATGGAACAATTATGACCAAGCCACCTGGCCTGGCATAGACAGCGGCAACGGACCCGACCCTACCAAGACGCTCAACCCCTGGCTCAACGCGAATATTCGCCTGGGACCTCTCGGCGCCGTGTATCCCCAGGTTGAGTTTGGCATGGAGGGTGACACGCCTAGCTGGCTATGGCTCGTGCAGAACGGCCTCGGTTATTCCGACCATATTGAATGGGGAAGCTGGGGAGGCCGCTATTCACGCGCAACGGACCTGGTCGATTGGGTGTCACCCGAGGTGGATGGCAACCTCTGGTCCGACATCACCGAGCAAGCCATCGGAGCCGACGATATACTTCACAGCGAGAACAAAGCCAGTATCTGGCGTTGGAGGGATGCGATGCAGGACGACTTCGCGGAACGCATACAATGGACGCTGACAAACAAATTTTCCGCGGTGGCGCATCCCCCTATCTTGGTTATCAACGGCCACAGCGGCCCCGACCCGGTATTCATGAAGGCGACTGAAAACGGGACCTTTGTCCTGGATGCGAGCGATACCATCGACGTGGATCGACCACAGAACGACAGCCAGCTCGACTACGCATGGTTACTGTACATAGATGTGACCACTTCAGCCCCGCTTCCATACCCGGGAGAAATCAAGAGTATATACGGGGAGGGTGCGAGTGCGACTCGTCCAGTCGCACTGTCGGCCCAGGAGTCGCACTGACGAGGCCGTCAGCAGTGCGACTCGAGGGGTGTGAGTGCAACTCGCTTCAAGCTGTCGATGGTCACAGTGACAAGCGGAACACATGACGAAGTGATGCGAACAGCCGTGCCGTTCACTTGCCGTAGCATATAAACAGTGAATTATTTTGAGTCCATCACGCAACTGGGTATTGCTGTGAAATGTCAAGGTCGACCTGGGCATGTATTCTAGGTAGCACACTTGGTATTTAAATAAATAAGTATCCGGAGCTACTGTAAGTTGAGTTCGCCGGACATAATAGATGGCTATTCTGCAAGAAAGTTGAATACCATGCAAGGCCTCAATCAGAGGACTTGAACTGCTGGTACAATTTACGAGCACTGTCCGCATCTTAGCAGGACTTCAACATGCTATAAATATGACTCATTCATGGTGCGAGATTTTTTAGGAAGCCCCGTAATCTTGTGCACTGATTCGAACCTGTGCGGCGTGGAAGCTGGAAGTTTAAACCTTATGATATTCGTTTAACGATATTATTCAACTCAAGGCATATGGGAGGATCGATCAATGTGTGGAGGTGACGTCTTCACTATAAATGTAGCGACTACCCAAGGGAATTTTGGACTTTCTTGGTGGTAACTTGTCAGTTGGTTAGTCGTGAGCCGTTTGCGAGTTTGGGGATAATCCTACTTGGGGAAGGAGATTTGAGCAGACTGAATTACACGTTTTATTTAAACTTGATTGTGGTAAGTGAGCGGTTTGACTTCGCAGGTAGGAAGAAAGTGGCAGGCAGACATTTTGGGGAGTTGGGTCATCCAGCCGGCTCTCATGTACGCATATCATTACCAATCCAATGCAAACCTCTGTACAAGGAGCGGGTAGGTGAATTCCAAGATGTACTTATGTATGTATGCTGCAGTGTATTTAATGACATGAGGGAATCTTTTGGGTATACCTAGGATCGAATCCAAGTCAAATCCAGGAAACATCGAGTGGAGTACTTGAACATGAACATATAAGGCCAGGTTTAGTGCGATCAAGATGCCAGAGGAAGGTTTTATTGAAATTCCAGCGGAGTCGGCAGGGATTGGGTTGACAGATGTTTGTGTTGAACAGCGGAAGGGATATGTAGTTGGCGAGAGATATCATTAACAAGAGCCAGACAGAGTATTGGAGGAAACATGAGCTTTTGGCTGGTGAATGTGTTGACCATGATAGACCCGCCTGCATAGTAGACCGAGATTTTAAAATTGCAAGGGAAAGAGACCAAGAGAAACGCAGATAAAGACGAGATCCCAGAGCATCAGATGTCAGTTGCTTCCTGCGAAGTCCTTGGAGGTAGAATGTTCAAAACTTTGAGACATCGTCACTCGTAGCAATTTGTACGGTAGATGGCAGGGGACGGCACTGCAGGAAACCTAAATCAGAAAAAGTGGAACCGATTATCGCATCAATACCGAACGAACAGCAAAGCTTGAATATATACAGGTCATGCCATCCTCTTACTCCACTCAGCCGTCCGGGAGTTGGGACTTATGAGCTTGAACGGTTATTACATTTAATACACATTAAATATACGGTGTGCTGGGGCCCATATTTCATGGTATAATATGTCTTATGTAAAATGGCCGTATTATACAGCATTTAAACCCCGGCACTAATTCAAGGGCAACGGGAATGGTATCAAACGAGGATACAATGACGAGTGGCGGCGGTGATGGGATGGAGGCGAGAAGGGAGGCACGTATTCAGATCGCCAGTAACCATATGAAGTTTGATTAAACAATCTGCGTCTCAACGGAAAATCAGGTTTGAACCTTGATTGTTTAGTCACATGAAAGGAGACAGGGAGGGCCAGGGGCATTGGTGTAAGACAGATGTTCTGTTTAAGCAAGGGTTGTTAATCATGGATAATCACGGTTCATATTCAAACATGAACATGAACAAAAACAATGTTCATCAGGGCTGAAAGGTGAAAATATGCCAACCAGGGGACTCAAACAAGTGACCTCCCCAAAACCGAGAAATTCGGAGAGAAGGCACCATAACCACTAGGCCATGCAACCATTGCAAACTGCCTACCAGCCTGGAATAAACCAGGTAATAATTAACATTTGGACTTGGACTTTTTGCAACCAACTTACAACACAGACAAGAACTTTTTTGCTCTCCACTTTAATTTTCTGCTCACTAATAGCACTGGTACATCCAAATAAGTGAGGAGGATCATTGAGATCTTCATTTCACTGATACAAGTTCACTGATAAACTTATAGGTTAGAAAAAAAAAATGGGTCTCACAGTATTCAAAGTGTAGGAATTTGGACAATGATACAATTTAAACAATGCTCTAAATGATAGGGACCTGGAGGATTCAAGAAACTGCAGGAGCCCTCTTGAATGTGCTGTTGAACACATTGCCCACTGTGGACAAATCCTTTGTAGCTTTACTTTCATACAAGTGGCTGCTCAGCCTCCTTGTGGCAATTGATTGCTGATCATCACATGGTTCCCAAGAATTTGTTGGGTAGGAGAGTGCAATGGTGATCTGGACAGCGCTCCAAAAGCTGTTGTGGGCCTTACCAAATTGTATTCAATCTGCTCACTATACTACAGCATGACACATTGTGAACAGTACTTCTCTCAAATTCTGCCCACTCTCTAGTTCCTTCCCATCGTCTGATAGCACCATTATCCACCAAACACTGCTAGATCCCTGTTCCTGGGGTGTGTACTTCTCTGTTAAGTTTTGGTGCACTTTAGGTGCACTTTGAAACCAAAAGGATTGAATTAGGGAAAGCCAAGCTGAATCAGATGCCAGTTCAGTGCACACACCAGATATCCAGCGCCAAAACCCGGATCTGAAAAAAACCCAGATCCAAAGAAAAATCCATTTGAGCCGTGTCTGTGGGGCCTCTCAGCTGAGTTTTTTTTATAGAATACCTGCATGGACTAGAAGTATTTTAGTGTAAAAAAACTGAGCCCATCCCACTGGTTTGCACGCACAAACATCAACAACTGCCAAAACTGGCCAATTTTGTCAGTTGCAGTCAAGTGTTGAACTCCAAGCTGTTTCTCTACCTATTTCTCCTGCTGGCAGCGTGTCCCTCACAGTCGGCCCCTGGGACTGCATGAGGGAGGCATCTTTGTGTGTGTAGTTGATGCGTGATGCGTTTGACATCACTGTGATCTCGCATCACCAGCATTTTTCGGATCTAGGTCAAACTCGTAATTTGGCCAAACAAGTACAGGCACCATGCCATACAACTGCTCAATTGAAAATCTTGAAAATATTTGAGGGTACACTTCAGGCTATATACTGTAGCTTAGCCGACTTAGAACTTTGAAATTATCTCTCACAGCCATAAAACAGGGGGTCAACTTTTGTTTTTCGGATCCAGGTTTTGGCACTGTAATTCTGAAGCAGAGTATCAGATTAGGAAAATATTCAACTTGAATGAAAACCATCAGAATTGGCTTAGTTTTGGTTCACATGAAGCCCAATTCCATACTAGAAGTAAGAGATGCCATTACTCTGCTCTGGCTTGCAAAAATGGGAACAGAAAAAAAAAACTGTTACATTTGATGGTACAATTGATCTGAATGTGATGGTTCTAAATAGCTAAAGACATTATTAGTAGTCAGTGTTCAATTGGGTTGAGAGGCGTGAGATCATAGATGGGATATCTGAATTGAAAAACCGACACAAAGTGGTATAGACGGGATGGGAAAGAGAACACATTGACTGTTGTTGCCTGACTCCTCAAGTTCAGATGACCAGTGCAAGAGAAAGTGAATGGTATCTACTTCTAGCCAGATCCATAACCAGCATATACCCAAGTCACATGAAAACAAATGGAAAGGAAAGAGAAAAATCAACTTTGCTGTCAGAGCTTCTTGCGTGTGTCAATTGAGGGGCAGAAGTGAGTCGACTTGGGAGTGAACCAGTTCCAATACACAACAAAGAGGAAGGTGAATAAACTTACCTTAGCTTTGACTTCTAAGGTGCTGAAACCACTGTACAAGTTCGTCAGACGTAGTCTGATCAAATTGAGGGATACATAATCAAATTCAAAAAGAAAAGGGAATACCAAGATCCCAGACTCAGAGGCCAAAGCACTTGTCCAGCCTTGATTGTGTTGGCACCAGTTTGAAAAGGATGGAAAAATCAAGTAGCACAAATCAAGGTCAAGTCTTATGAGTCTTGTGTATTTAGTCTGGGTTGATATTGATGTCTGCCGGGTGGCTTTGAGTTGATCCTTGGCCTTGACTTTTGGAACTGCAGCACTTTGTGGCAGGGATGGTGGGGGAGAAAGTGGAGCTAAATTAGTCTGGTTGTGCACAAGCCATTTGAGCCATCTGATAGCTTTTTTGGTGTGCACACCATATGGCTAATGGCTTGTATGGAGTATGGAACTGTGTTTCAATTGACCATCTTCATTTTCATTTGACCCATCCATGATTTCTAAATTCTAGTCAGCATTTAGCTTTGGTGGTCAGGCACTCAATTGGACTCAAAATCCCAGATACTTTATTAGCTCATCTTAAGTTCCAGGCGGTCCAGACCACCAGGGGACTTAAGTGATTGCAACAAGGATCATATCAAACACAAAAACAAAATCCACTGAAGAGATTTGAACTGCTGACCTTCTGACTTCCGGGAGACAAAAATCAGAGGAGTTAACCACTACACCAGGAAGACTATACCTGCAGGTCTCAATTGGACTGTTATTAGATTTCTTCCATGCACTCTCTCTACCATGTTAAGTACTGCAAATGTATTGACTTACTTGTTATTTCTAGTCATCTTTCATCATGTTTCTTATATAGATTAATGTATTGAAACAGATCAATCTCTGAATCATCTATGGATAATGATTTACCAACAGGACCTGAAGAGGTAAAATAAAACAAGTGGAGAAGGTTTAGGCCATTATGAGGCTAATATTGTATCTGTGTGTATTAGCAGAGTATATCCTCCCTGGTGTAGTGGTTAACACTTTCACCTTCACCTTCTCCTGGTATGAAGTTGGGAGGTCTGGTGTTCGAATCCCCTTGGTGGATTTGTTTTTGGTGTTTGGACAGGACTTAAGTATTTGGACAGAACTTAAGTGCTTGGGGACTTAAGTGTTGCGGGACTTAAAGTAGAATGGGACTTAAGTTCCAGGGGGTCTGGTCCTATGTACAGGCCAACTGCATGCAAGGGGCAGAACTTAAGTTTGGTGGGACTTGAGTCCTGCTGTGGTTCAGACCGGCATTAACTTAAGTTGAGCTCCTTCAATTTCATGGACTCCTCTGTGTTGGTTTCTGTGGCGTTGGAGGACTTAGGAGACCTGACGTTTGGGTTTCCTAGTCCTGAGTGTCATCGTATCCAGTGGTTCAAACCCCGATCGGTTTGCAACCACTCATGTACTTTGTGTACGCTTCTGTGTCAGCCGTTGGTGCATCCGGGGACTAGGATCCGTCTGTATGGGTTCCTAGTCCCTAATGTCTTCCGTATCCCGTGGTGCAGACTCCCCAAGTCTGCGGCTTTTAGAATCTGAGGTCGGGTTTCAACTGTGAGAAGGTCACGTGGTGGCATCATGAGAGTCCTGTACTGCTACGACACGTCTGTATCCATATGGACGCATTGCACGAAAAAGTAGAACCTGGGTGATTCATGACATCACCCCACCTCTTCAAGGTCCACTAGACCCGGTACCCACTTTGCAAAGTTCACAACAGTGAGTATGGTGTATTTTGCAAGCCCACCTTATAACACTTATCATACCCCTGAAAGGCTGCGGCACCCTTATTCTTCGTACTATTCGCCGGTACCGTGTCTCGATTAGGGCATATATCCGACCAGAGTCCGCTTTGATTAAATCCACACCGTTTAGGGGTACAGCACATTTTTTATTGATAATTACAAAGGTCCGATACAGCCGAAATTCCCAAAATGCGTGAAACCAGCCAATAATGCGTAAAAAATACCCCGCCCTGCGGGTATGGAACAAAATCTTGCTGGGAGCGCCTGCAGCTGCTATCAGCCATCAGCGGACTAGATCGAGAGAGGGACGGTGCAGTGAGATGTTGGTGAGCACTAAAATAGGCGTGCTTTAAAAATCATCAGAAAAGCTCTAAAAATTGGAAAAGCGCACCTACCGCAGACTAGAGCTCTTGCAGTGGGGTGTGCATGGCAAGCAGCTCGTCCATCTGGGCCCTCCTTGCATCTGTTTCCGCCTCGTCCCTGTCTGCCCTCCCTTCCTCTTCCTCCTCCTCCTCCTCCTCTTCCCCATCCCTGTCCACCGTCATGCCCCCGGGCAGGTTCCTCCTCTGAAGCAGACTCGTGCCGGTACTCGTCTTCAGTCTCTTCCCCGCCACCTGCAATCCCGTCCTCGTCCATCCCAGACGACTCGGACGATTCTCCCTTGTCTGGCCCTGAAATCCTGTCGGTGAGCTGCTGCCACAACCGCCGGAACCGAGTGGGGAGCTTTCACCACACTGCCGCTTGCTTCGCTGCTAACGCCATGGCGCCCTGAAGATGCACGGGCCCATACACAATTTTGCCATTGTAATGGGCGGCTGTTGCACGACAATCCCAGACGCCCGCCTGCCACTGGAGCATGCGCAGGCAGCGCACCATCTTCTCTTGCAAGAAGAGCACCTCCTCTCGCCACCTCTTCACCCGAGTGTACACCTTGCACCACTCGGCCCTCACACAGTCGTGCATCTCCAGCTCGACCATTCCCCCTGAAGATCCTGTGCTGAGCCAAATCCAGGAGACAAGGCGGTTCTTTTCGCCCATCCCTGGGACACCGCGTACTTCCCCATTCTCGTTCTCCTGCGCTGCCTCTTTGCGCTTTCCCTTCATGGCCCGCTGTTTCCTTCTCTTTGCCTCCTCTTCATCTTCGGGCAGGTGGAGGTCGCCTTTCTTGAGCGGCCGCCAGCCCGAGGCACTTGCGACGTGCGCCAGTGCCAAGCTCGCTGCACGTGCCTGCCGGTAGGTAGCCGCCCCAAGGTCGACCTTCCGCTGCTGAACATCAACGAGCCCTCAAGACCGGGTGTTCTGGTGTTTCTTGCGAGAATTCAGGGTCTTGTACGTTTGAAGCCGTTTCTTCACAATCAGGCCATGGCGGATGTTCCCCAGGCTCTCATTGCATTGGTGTCGCGAAGTCGTGCCTCCGACAACACAAGGCCTGGGACAGACAGAGGCGGAAGACTTTCGGCAGGAGAGAGGGCAGATGGGAGGAAGAGAGGGGTCCGTTCCCACTGGGGACAATGTACAATATAACTGGCCCGGATATTGCCCGGATATAGCCCGGATATTGCCCGGATATTGAAACCAAATAGAGTAAAAATAGGTCACAACACCTTCTTTAAAAGGTAATTGTACCAGGCACATAATAACTTCCATAACAGGTAATAGCCATTTAGTTACTTATGTGGCTGTTTGCAATTGCATTGTACACAGTGACATAATCATGAATAGCAGCTATGATTATCAAAGACTGTTGATCACTTCTTGGTCCTGATCATGACCTCAGATAGAGTGAGCTCCAAGCTTGCAGCTTCTCTTCAGGCATTCAGTGGATTTCTACAACACATAGAAAAGCCAATCTCCAGTCCAGAGCACCTTTGCAATGGTTCTCTCTGGTTTGATATCCTGTTGGATGTGTAAGTGTAATAGAAATTCAGATTACATGTTCTACAATTAAATATCTATCTAGTGGTTTTAAGCCCAAAGTTTCAGGCAGTGATCTCTCTATAGGCGGCTCAAGAACAAGAGAAGCTCAACGACGGCTCAACTTGACCTCTCTTTACTATCAGCTGATGCTATATCTTGATAAAAATCTTTCTAAACCTACTGTGAACTTTTGTGTTCCAGACCTTGATGTTCTTGCAAAACAAGAGATCAACCCTAGTACTGCACAAGCTATTGTCCACATGAATGCCTTGGTTCTCACCGCCTATACACACTCCTCTGCTGGGCTGAAACAGTTTCGCAAGCTGGACCAGGTTTATGAAGACACTCTTTCAGAAGATATGGCTAAGGTTGGTGGAGGTAGATGGGAAAAATCTGCAGTCTTAAAAAGTGATTTTACTGCGTGTGTCTCTTTCCCTTTATATCCTGATACATGAATGTGCTGAAAATGATTCAGAGAGGAACATTACTACTATCTCCGACACAACTATGAATCTTATATTACAGATCTAAGGAATGAAACTGCAAAAATCAAGGTGGACTTGGAAGAAGCAAATACAGAACTAAATGCCATGAAGGAGTTTCACCAAGGACATGACATGCAGCATGAACAACAAAAAAGTCAATGGGAAGATCAGGTCAATGAGTTGCACAAAGAAATTGATGAAAATAATGAAACAATGTATGTTAGTCCCCTGACCATGATTACATTGTGAGCACTAATTTTTTCTGATCTGCAGATTGATGCTAGAGCAGGACCAAGAAAAGCTACAGCGCAGAAATAAGGAACTGGATGATGCTTACAGGGTCACTGGACTGATGCTTGCAAAGGCCGAGGACTTGGGCCGACAGTTGGCGGAATCTCTGGGAAATGCTGAAACTCAGCTCAATGAAAGGTAAAGGACTTTTCTCAGAAGTAATCTTTCAAGAAGTTTACAAGCAATAGGAGCATTGAATTGAAGAGTGCTCAAGATCAGCTAGTATTATATAGACAGGCTGTGAAGCCCCACCAAGACCATGGCCAAGTCCTACAGGATGAAGAGGATATTATGGTGATAAATTTCTCTGATGAAGTTTGTACAGATCTGATAGGACTCTTATGTATACTAGGCTTTACAGCAACTGCAAACTGCAGATGAGGATCTTCATGCCAAATTTGCTAATTTGGAACAAGAGCAACATCAGACATTGAAAGCAAACAAGATACTTGAAGTTGAAGTTGCAAAAAAACAGGAAACAGTTATGAATCTGGCTGAACAGGTCAAGAAATTGACTGCTGAGCTCGAAAGAGCTTACCAGGATATTAAGCATCAGAATGGGCTCCAGGAACAACAAAACAATGAAATTGAGGAGTTGCAATCCCAGTTGGTAACTGGGCCAAAAGCTCCAAGTTTTGCAGAAGAATCTGCTATTGCTAAAATGCAAAAGGATTTGGATATCTTGGAAGAGCAGCTGGCCATGGTGCGTATATAGAGGCATTCTCTGTTATTATGGAGCTTATTAACCCATTTTCACTTACCCAAAGACAATACACGACAAAAATGACAAGACAAGTCAGGAGCTAACAATCACTGTAGCCACTTGTAAGCCCTGGAATCACATTATAACAAGGATATGCTGAGCCAGGGACAGTCAGTATTGGGCACGCAGTTCTCCAGAGGAGACTGGCAGACTCTTACCAGTAAGTGGATCAAACTATAGAAGACCATTGAGCAAATATTGATTTGAATAATCAAAACCAGTCAACTGCATCAACTGCAGCAAAAACACGATGAGTTGCAAAATAGATGGGATATCCAGAAACTAGTCTTGCTTGTGAGTAGACTGTTTCATAGGTGCTGAGAATAGCTCAGCAGTAGAGAGCAGGAGAGACACAAAACTTATCAAGAGTTAGAAGGCCAGAATGCTCAAGTGCAAGCCCAAAACCAACAGATTCAGAGCAATTTGAATGATCAAACCAGTCAATTACATGAACTGCAGCAAAAACATAATGAGTTGCAAAACAAATGGGATGTCCAGAGATCAGTCTTGTCTGTGAGTATCTGGTTTTATTAGTGCCAAGAGTAGCTCAGCAGTAGGGAGCAGGAGAGTCACAAAGCCTATCAAGAGTTAGAAGGCCAGAATGCTCAAGTGCAAGCCCAAAACCAACAGATTCAGAGCAATTTGAGTGATCAAACTAGTCAATTGCATGAACTGCAGCAAAAACACAATGAGTTGCAAAACAAATGGGATGTCCAGAGATCAGTCTTGTCTGTGAGTATCTGGTTTTATTAGTGCCAAGAGTAGCTCAGCAGTAGGGAGCAGGAGAGTCACAAAGCCTATCAAGAGTTAGAAGGCCGCAATGCTCGAATGGAAGCCCAAAACCAACAGATTCAGATCAATTTGAATGATCAAACTATTGAATTGCATGAACTGCAGCAAAAAAACAATGAGGTCCAAAAGAGATGGGATGTCCAGAGATTGGTCTTGTCTGTGAGTATCCGGTTCCATTAGTGCCAAGAGTAGCTCAGCAGTAGGGAGCAGGAGAGACACAAAGCCTATGAAGTGTTAGAAAGCCGCAATGCTCAAATAGAAGCCACAATCCAACAAATTCAGAGCAATTTGAATGAAACACAGGTAGGGTCATTTGAATCTATAACCAACTACATCAATATAACTGCTTCTAACGAAAAATCAAGATGCGCCTTGCACAGACTGAGCACTCTGGTGATCAGTTGAAGTTAGATGTTCACAACTATGAAAGCGAGAGAGCAAAACTGCAAGATAAAGTTGTTTTGCTTGAGCAAAAGCTTTCCAATTCCAGAGATGCTCTGAAAAGAGCACAGATCCAGCACAAAATTGATGAGGTGCAAAAATTCTGTTTGCTGTCTTTTGGTGAGACTCTGACACAGAAGAAATAGAAAGTTTTGAATACACTTTACAGTGAAGTCTGCACCGAGAATATGTCTCTGAAAGAAGAGGTTGTTCGGATGAAAGTATGTATTTCAGATTCATTTCAACATGGCACTGATATTTGTGAACTTGTCAGTCAGCAAATGAGGAGAAAGGGAAAAATGACTTGATTGCAATGTCTGCTGCCCATGCACTAGGCATGCATGATGAAAGAATTAGAATACAACAGCCAAAAACTTGAGGAAATGTATTTTATCATATGCCAGTCTCTATATTGTCATCGTTCTCCTGCTCTTGATCTCTGGTTGTATCACTAGATCCAAACCACCAGTTGCACAGATTCAACTGTAAGAATTCAGATAGGACAGCAGTGATTTGTAAAAGTAAAGCTTACACGGCTCAATGGTATCACATGCATCAAGTTTTGCCCATTGTATATCATTGGGGTCATACCAAAATGGCCCCACACATGTTTTGCTTCAATAATGCGGGTTTCTAAATGTGACTGTCTGCAGATGTATCCCAGTGCAGCAGGATACCTTCTATAAAGATCTGGGATGTCCATCACTGGAGCAATATCTGTTGAAAACCGGTTGATAACAAGGTATATGCCTCGTGTTTCTGTCCCATCAGGTGTGGTATGCCAGTGTTGGAAGATGTTAATTATCTCGCCAGCAGCTATATGTTCTGGACCTTCTCCTGGCAATGTAAAAAGGATGTAACTATCCTGGTTGAGCTTTCGGACACCTGTTTTTGCATATCGGACTCCACTAATAGATATCTCATCCATTATTGAGGCACTGGCTTGCCATTCTGCAAGATTGAAATTTCCATAAATCCAGGACAGGTAATCTTGCAAGAGCTGTCTTTCATCTGGACAAAGCATATTCCAATGTGAACGGGATTCCAGGTCAAAGTGCGAGTCCTCTGGGTCGATCATATTTGCAAGTCTGCTCCCTCTCAAATCCCGGTTCAAGCCATGTTCATAAACCGCAATTGTATGTGATATCTGGGAGCGGATTTCTTTGTTATCTGTTATGATAGCCTTCAAATTTGCAGCTCTGCTTGTTGAATTCATGAAGGTGGTTTCCATAGAGCCTAGGATATCAGTATCAGCACAAGCATAGAAACATGACCAGGATGCATTTACCAAACTGCAGGTTTGTGTTCTGGCTTTGGAGAAGATGAATGTAGCGCTCATAAAATTGAGCACTTCTGGCATGTGTAGGTCCAAATTCACGAAGCTCAGGCCCAATGTGAAGTGCAGTGTGTTGAGATGGAGTGATGTTATTTTCTCTGAACAGCTCTGAAGCTCCAACAAGATACTTCTGAATGAAAGTATCATAGTCTGCAGCTTGTTGTGGGGTAGAAACTTTGAGATTTTCTGCCAAGAGAGCAAGGTGCAGGTTGATCATGTTGTCCAGTAGAGCTCTCTTTCGGCCTGTTTCATTTCTCCACAGCCAGATGAGTGTGATAGGAAGGTGAATTGTGAAAATGGTTCTCCAATGGTCTGCACTAAGCTTTCCACGTGTTGCTGTCCCCCAGTTTTTTGGAGCAGTTCCAACCCAACTTGGGAGAACTGTTTTGTGCATGTCCTCCCAGATTGTGTTCATAACATCTTTTCCAAGAACTGGACCCTTGTTCTCCTCATTAGCATCGTGAGCCGGAATAGAGTTCTTATCTGTGGTGACCTACACATCTCTATCAACTCGCCAAAATCATATATCTGATAGAAAACATGACATACAGATTCATTTAACCTGTCATACAAATCCTCTTTTTGACCATCTGTTTGAAGGTTCCGCACAAGGCACAAGTGGGTATACACATCTTTGGTATAGGCTCCTAAACTTGTGAATTTGGTACCACGGTACAGTGCATCACTGAGCTTTTGACACATCTCAATTTTGGGTTCTATAACACCTATGGAGCTGGGATGATTTTCGATGGCTGCTCTGGCTGCTATTGATTGATGCTTCACAGTAATTGTGGGTGGATCAGGAACAGGCAAATTGAGGAGCTCATTGTCTGTGATCCCATGCATCTAGCAGGGACAAATTATTGAATACAGGTTCAAAATCCAATTGCAAGCAGCAAAAAACATACCCATGTCTCAATGCGAAGCACAAACCAATCCTTTCGTTGCCCAGATATTCGGAGGTTGTGATCATTGCAGATGTGCCACAGAGTGTTAAAATTAACCCAGGGATTTTTCAAAACCTGATTCAACAGATTAGGGTTGTTGCGATGCTGTTGGAAGACCTGAAGAACTTGTTTTATGCGTTCAGCAGTTGGTCGAGGTGGGCGGGCGACTCTGGCTTCTGAGCCATCTCCCCCATTTTGTTCAAGATCAATCTGGAAGAGTTCCCGGCAGTGATGGGAAATGAGGTTGAGATCTAGCACATGCATGGGTTCTGTCAGCACAAAACAAACTGCTTTCCAGTATGGAAGCTCCAGGAGAGCTGAGTACCGGACACCTGTTTTTTGTGCTATACTTTCTTGTGCAGCAAGTGTTGGAGCTGCTTTCCATGCAAGTGCATTCTTCATGTGCTCGTCATGATCACGGTGAGCCCAAATTCTCCAAAACTGCTCAATGTGAGCCATATCGATCTCGCATTCCATACAAAAGGCAGTGGAAGTGATAGCGGTGAACCCTGCAGCAAGTCGAGCAGCAAGAGCATCAGAAACTAGTGGCACAACCATCGCTTTAGTATGCCGTCCTGACCGATAGTTGTGAGTTCGGATATAGAAGACACCTTTCCAAAGCTCAAGAAACTCTTGAACAATCAATCGGAGGAATGAGTTGTACTCTCTATATGATGGGCCAGATGGCCCCGGGCCAACACCAAGAAGGCACATGTTCTCGAAAAGATATCGAAGATGGGGTGGGAAGTTGAGAAGAACTGCAAAAAAACCTGTACAGGTCACAACCTGTTTGGCTGTCTTGTTATAAAATGGGTTGAATCCATCTGTAGCAAGGCTGAACAGATAGCGGCCTTCGCCTTTGGGACCTTTGAGGAAGGGTTCTCCATCTGGTCCTTGCAGGTTTTGAATCACTGGGGAGCTCCATATATCATCCATCTCTCCTCCTGAGCCTCTTTTTGATGCTTCTTGGGGATATGAATCCAGAATATCTTCAATCCCAGGTCTTGAAAGAAGCCGACCCAGCCACTCTTTCAGAATTTGGCGGACGTAGGTAAGCTTTGGGGTAAAATGAACTTTGTTGTGGATGATTTCCCGCTTCCATAGCTTTTCTCCACAAATATCACTCTGATCAGTCATTCTCTCCTGACAAACTGGAATGAGAGGGTGTGGATTTTGTTTAGTGACTGGGTTCTCAGTAGAGGGGCGGTACAGTGTCAATGTCAAACATTTTGGGCAGCAAACATATGTTTCTGTGACTGGATTCAGACGCAAACGAGCATATGCAGTTCTTGGATCTTTGGGAAGATTCAGGAGAGGCTGTTGCTGGCCAGAAGCTGTAGAAATCATGTCTCGCATCCCAGCCAGAAGGATTCCACCACCTTGGCGTGTTACATGGAATAACTCAGTCATCATTGCAGTGATCACCATGGAGACCAAGACACCAGGTTCCCAGTGAGAAATGGAAATAAAGTGTGGTTCTTGATTGTTAAATGAGTGTATTGAATTCACAAGATGAAAACATCATACCAGTGTTGACAACAACTTTCCCAATATCCACATAAAGTCTTTGCTGTTTCCAATGGCTCTCCTTTTCCTTTGATAACCGGTCGATTTCTTGCCAAATACCATCCTCAAGACGATCCTTTTGAGGGCAAGCAGGAAGGAAATGAGCCAGGCCAAGGAGCTCCCAGACCCGGGTTTCATGTCCCAAAAAGTTGGAATTTGTCCTGACTCCAGAGTTTAGCTTGTATGTGCCAGTGTTGGGAATAGGATGAAGTTGAAGCTTGTAATCATAGACACCATTTTCTGAAGGCTTATGGGTGAAAACAAGAGGTGTGGCAAGTGATGCCAATGGGAGTTGAGACAAGGCTATGATTTCAGATTCTATAAGCTTGATTGCTGAATATGTCTGGGCAGAAAGAACAGGCTCCATTCTATTCTGTGTCCTATGTACCTGTTCGGTTGGAATGGCTACAGTGTAAGTCTGCTTACAACATGGACCAGAAGACCAGAACTTTGTTACGATCAATGGATCACTGATCTTAGTATTTAATCTTTGACATGTCACATTTCCTCTTCATCTTGTCTTACACTTACACTACGACAATCTAGGTTCTTACTTTTCTTTTACTTGTATCCCTATCTTGTCTTACACTTACACTACGACAATCTAGATCACTGTTCCTGTCTTTCTGTCTGAATCAGTGAGGACGCATCACCGGCGTCCTTTCACTTTTTTTTTGACAGCGAACACATCCCACTGTCTGTCCGCCTTGACAGCCTCCACACTGTCTCAACCAAACCCCCGTGCTCCATCCACTCCTACCCCACTCCGCACTAGGTCTTGGGCACGGACTCATCCAGCTGCCAGCTCACCACCTTCGTCACCATCCTTATCACCACCCCCATCACTGTGGGAAGGAGGATCACTATCACCACAGCCCAGATTGCTATCAACACAGCCCAGATCACTATCACTAACATCCTCAACACTTCCATCAGATCCATTGTCAGACTCAGATTCTGACATTTCCATCATGTCATCTGCCAAACCCGTGCTGGCAACTGTCACCCATCCAAAATCTGATCGTTGCCCCATTCTGGAGGCAGGCACTATTACTCCCGAGATCTTGCAACAGTGGCGCCGTGCTTGTCAGAAATATCTCAAGAACTGCAAGGATCGCACTGCTGATGATCTGGTTAGCTATGTTGCAGATGAGATGCGTGAGCCTATTCTCCAGAAGTGGTATCTGGCTAGCCAGTCTCGTATTGATGGCCTAAAACTGGAAGCATACCTTGCAGAGCTTGGATCTTTAGTACTGGAGAAAGGATGGGAAGGCAAAATGCGCCGCCAGGTCCTTGGTGCCAAGATGAAAGTTGGGCAAACCTTTGCTGACTGGGCATATGACACCCAGAACATCAATGCAATTCTTTCCCAGGTGGCATCGACCTTTGCAGTGGATGACAAACAGCTGAAGAATATTCTT
The DNA here is from genome assembly GCA_029282495.1 of Mycena albidolilacea. Lineage (NCBI taxonomy): Eukaryota > Fungi > Basidiomycota > Agaricomycetes > Agaricales > Mycenaceae > Mycena > Mycena albidolilacea. Next base: position 418 of record JARIHO010000124.1, on the reverse strand, counting down.
GATGCTGGGCTCACTGAGGTATTACAACAGGATCTTGACACAGAGCCTGTCCTGTCCAGTGACCTCAATGCCTGGATTGCAGAAGTCAAGGGTCGTGATGATCGCCTCAGGTTTGAGACTGCACGCATGCAGACTCTCATTAATGCCAACCGGGAGTCACTCCACTCCAAAACCAAAGGCAAGGTCAGCCTAGCTGATCGCCTCACTACACCGAAGCCTTCTCTGGCCTCTCGTCTCTCTTCACCCCCTCCAGTCACAGTGCAGAAATGCCCTCCTTTGACAGATGGAGAGAAGACACTGCTTGATCTTCACGATGGCTGCCGCCGTTGCCGCCAATTTTACATTGGACATCGCACTCTGAACTGCGATGGTGTATTCCCAGATGCAGCCACATATCGGACCCTTACACAGGCCGATG